>ONZH01014469.1:0-19547 GCA_900303285.1 Rhinella marina
TCCTCTGAAGGTGGGTGTTCTTAACACCAGTGTTGGGATAACGAGGGGTCCTGTTGGATGAAGGTCAGCCCAATACCTTTCTCCACACTTGGGTCAAGGGTATTGATGCTGGGTATAGTTTGCAACTAATTGCACCCCGAGGGGAGAACTCCCCCAGGAGCGCATGGTATTGTCTTTCATCCTAGGTATGGATACAATGGTGCAGGAAAAAAGAACCCCAACTACGCCCAGCTAAGAAGGTGGATATCCAACCAGATACCCCTAAGAGTAGTGAGAAAGAGAATCAGAGAGAAGCCGAGATGACATGGAAAAATTCTCCACTGTCTCCTGGCTGCTTTGGATACCATCTCAAAGGGACTGTGCTCTTCCACCTGCCCATCCACCCAGTGATCATCCTTAGTATCCAGGTGGTCATACCTTGGACTGTTCTTGGACTTTCATCGACAAACGGACTAAAAGACTGGCCAAGTGGCTATAGGCCAGACATATACTGATGAAGTCAGGGTTCAAGGACTTGACTCTGATTTGGTCCTGTGACCCAAAAAGTGTTACTTTTTATTTGTATGTTTGTCAATTATGTAACCATAGACACTCTAGGTGCAAATGTGTGACCGCCCATACTCAGGGAAACTCACCCAACGTACTGGGTTGAGTTACAATATGGGGTACACACATTTGCATCCTATAGTCGTTTCTCATTGACACGTGGGTCTGTGACCTACCTGTGTCTTTGGAGGTGTAGAAAGATGTGCCTTGATGCAGGAGTCTCTATGGGTACACACACTAAATTTAATTAGCATTGAGGGGATTAATTTGTTGTAGTATGTATCTGTTTTTGTGTGAATGGGGAAAAGAGTAGGGCACGCTAGGGACAGGACCACGGTATTTGTCACTCCAAGTGATGGACTGAATGACAGTGCGGTGTTCTTTCCCGCAGTTAAAATTTAGGTACTATGACATCACCTCACACTCCAGAAATTCTAACCTGCCTTGTAAAGACCTACAGATCTGTCCATGGGAGAACTTCCTCAACGACAGAGTCTGCAATCAAGATGAAAGAAGTGTCGGGAGAAAGTCTGAAAGGAGGCCATTCCACAGTTGCTACGTGGTTGGACCTAAAAGATTGAGAGTGAAGCCATCCCAGAGTCTGAAGACGACAGTGGGAGCAGCTGAACACTTGAAGACAGACACTAGTGAAGTCATCCCAGAAGTCTGAGATGATGACGGTGGGAGAAGCTGAAGATAAAGGTGAGGACGGTTTATCCTGTGGACGGAGACGTTGGGTTATGGTGAAGGGCAGTGAAGAGGTCAAAGCCACGAGGGAAATGTCTAAGTACCTAAGGAACGGGGTTATTCTTCAGTCCATCCTGAACTGTTATCCGTTATGAAAGAAAAAAGAGGAAAAATTCCCATCTACACTGTAGACAGAAAAATGAGTATACCTGCACACCAATTGTATTGCAAAAAATATCTTTATTGAAAGTACTAAATATATAAAAATCTATGCATAAAAGAAGATACAGAGCAATAATAGAAAAAACGCCATCCCTGAGTCACTATACAGCAGTCTAAGTCCTAATGTAGACCACAGGTAATAACATACCATCAGCCAATAGCTTCAACAAATGTGAATAAGCCCTGTCAGACATCAATTCATTATAGCCAAGGGGTAACATAAACCACACACCATATGTTGAATAGATGTAAAGACCAAGTGTCCCATACCTGTAGTTAGTAATACGTGACCCAGGGATGGCGCTACCCCGACGCGCGTTTCGGCGTGCCTTCGTCCAGGGGGATAACGCCATCTCTGTGGATCAGATCTTTTATAATCCCCAATACAGGCAAATAACCAATCCCCAAGTATTGCCTGGAGGGCAAATATTAAGTCATGATGACATTCACCTGATAACTTGTTGGACGCCATGGTGAGCGAGCAATGTGTGCGCGCTTCCCCACACTCAGGAGTCACGTCATCGCATATGCGCGGTCGCGTATCACGTGAATTTGATCATGTTTCTTTTGTTGCGCATTTTTTACATTCTTTCACACTAGCACACTTATTGTTAGCACTGTAGTTTTGTGCACTGACATGTATTTTTATTTATTTTCATATCATGTATTTCATTCATTAGATTGTTGATTATTCTTTCATCATCATGTTCACGAGTTCCCACACCATTTTCACATATTTTGTGTTCACATCAACAATATATATATTTTTTATTTTTATTTTCACACATATTTTTCTGTATTTTTTTCATGCACACTTTTTTCGTATCATCTTGCACTGTATAAATTATTTGGCAGAATCATGTATTTCTATTCTAATAGTATGTAACACAATGTGAATTATAATCATGTTTTACATTTTGTTGTATTTTATATAGATTGATTGGTATACATGTTTATTATTATTATTATTATTTTTTTTTTTTTTTAATTAAAGGGAACCTGTCACCTCCTTTAGGCAAATTAAACTGTAAACATTACCTTAATGTATAGACCAGTGTGATTCAAATGAAGTTCCGGATACTGAGAACTCCCTGGTGAAACTGTAGTAAATTGAACTTTTATTCCTCCTGCGCGCACTTTTCCGAGTCATCTTGAAGTCAAGGGGGCAGCGGCCTCCTTGCTTCGAGTCAAGAAAGCCACTCCCCACTTCCCAGTGATAGACAGTTTGCCTGGGTGCCGGGGTATATCTATGCGCAATTTCTGAGCATGCAGTATCTACGCAAGGGGTCACAAAATGCGCAACGGCATTAGTTTGCGCGATTATGTTATATTTAGCCACGCAGGAGGAGCGCAGGCATGCGCTTATGCTTTGGACGCGATGGGTGGTGAGAATCATGTCGCGATACCTCAGCATGCAGTCAGTTTCATATGCGGGCGTTAGAATTATGTATATATTTACCACCAGAGGGGCAGGATGCGCTTATGCTTTGGACGCGATGGGTGGTGAGACGTCGCGATACTACATCAGGCGTCTTGACGTCACGGCGCTGGTCACGTGATACGCGACCCGCGCATATGCGATGACGTGACTCCTGAGTGTGGGGAAGCGCGCACACATTGCTCGCTCACCAATGGCGTCCAACAAGTTATCAGGTGAATGTCATCATGACTTAATATTTGCCCTCCAGGCAATACTTGGGGATTGGTTATTTGCCTGTATTGGGGATTATAAAAGATCTGATCCACAGAGATGGCGTTATCCCCCTGGACGAAGGCACGCCTAAACGCGCGTTGGGGTAGCGCCATCCCTGGGTCACGTATTACTAACTACAGGTATGGGACACTTGGTCTTTACATCTATTCAACATATGGTGTGTGGTTTATGTTACCCCTTGGCTATAATGAATTGATGTCTGACAGGGCTTATTCACATTTGTTGAAGCTATTGGCTGATGGTATGTTATTACCTGTGGTCTACATTAGGACTTAGACTGCTGTATAGTGACTCAGGGATAGCGTTTTTTCTATTATTGCTCTGTATCTTCTTTTATGCATAGATTTTTATATATTTAGTACTTTCAATAAAGATATTTTTGCGATACAATTGGTGTGCAGGTATACTCATTTTTCTGTCTACAGTGTAGATGGGAATTTTTCCTCTTTTTTCTTTCTTAATATTGTGAGTCTGCACAGTGTTATTTGTTGCCAGTAGTGACCACCTGCACGGGCGGAAGACACTGTTTATATGATAATAGGTGGTCACACTGGGGGCTGAACTGTTATTGTTATCCGTTATGAGTGGGGTTGAGAAGGCAAATATGTATGTATATGTATATATGCATGCATGAATAATTAGGCATGCATGAATATGTACATATATACTGTATATTCATAGGGGCCTTTGAATATTTGCCCCTGTATATAAAATGGCCCAAATGAGATAAATTGGCCGAATATGATGCCCCCTAGATATAATATGTGCCCCCAGTTCATAAATGTCCCCCGTTGCTCCTAATACATATAGATACATGTATATATGCCCCCAGAATTTATATATATATATCTATATGTATAAACTGACCCCCAGTGTCCGGGTGCCCCCTCCCCCTGCAGGCGCATACCAGCGCGCTTGCAGGAGGGAGATGCCACCCTGATGACTGGACAGTCTCGGGCCCATCAAAGGACAGAGAATTGAAAAGATCCTCTGCCCTTTGTTAAACACCTCCGGCAACAACGTTTATCAATTGTTCATGCCAAGGGTTGCTATGAACACGGGTGTTGGTCTGCTGCAGGCCATTGCTTGCATTGTGAAGGTTTATCATAGCTGATCGGTATCTAGTCCCCTTTTGTGCAGACCCCAAACAAGCAGTCGGTGACATGCTAAACCTGTTTTTATAGCATGGGCCATCCACATCTCTGCCCCATGGCAAGATACCTTCCTCCCCTACTCATGAGGGATAAATAGTCCAGCATTTGGGGACTAGAGTGAGCTTTCATGACCACAAGCAGAAGAGCTTTGACCACCACAAACAGAGGGGACTCATCACCACAGAGGAATGATGACATACATGGAGCCAAGCAGCCCCTCCAGAAACAGAGACCCCTGGAACCCCCTGTTACCCCTAATTATCCCCAAACTCCTGACCCCTGCAGTGCCTTTATCACTGCATTTAACCCCTTGCATTCCTTGTTTTTTCCTATAACCCCTGTATTGTAAGTAACCCCTTTTAGGGACAGCTAGTAGTAGGCTTGGGAGGGTACTGCTGTAATTATATGTATTTCTGTGTGAGTGTATGTGTTCAGATAGTTTGTGGGTGGAATTTGTATGTGGGATTGTGTATTGTGTACTGTAGTTAGGCTTTGTATTGTATTGTTGTGTGGCCAGATGTATATATATTTATATACGCCAATATAAATATATATAGATATAGTCTAAATTATTAGACTGTATACTGTTAGTATTTTGGAATAAATCTTTTTATTATTTAAGTACGATATACAGTGTCTTTTGTGTAGCCGCCACAGTACAAGGTATTATACCTAGTGCAGGGAACAGACAGCAGTAAGGGAATAAATAGGTGGAGCTAGCAACAGCCGGCCATTATGCATATTGATTAATAATAGCACACAAAATATTAATAATTAATATCCTTTACAACAGACCTGTAGTATCAAATTCATAAAATTATATTTACAAGCTAGCTTGCTATCAAGGAAAGTTCCCATCCAGATTTTATTTCAGGTCCATATCAAACAAATAAGTTGGCAGATTTGGGTATGAATAAATTCAACCCAAATCGAAAGTGCTCAGATTGACCTGAAAAGTTGTGTATAACATTCTGAGGTTTCCTAGGACTGTATCCATGGGCGGACTGGCCATAGACCTTACAGGGAAATTTCCCAGGGGGCCACCTCAAGTCCTCCTCACTGGCACTGACTGGATACATAATGAGCTCTCAAAAGTGTTTAACGCTGTTAGAATCAGGTTCTCATGTACCCAGCCAGCGGCCGCACATGAATCCTGAATTCAACTGCTGTGGCCTGCACCTCGCCTCCTAAGCCCCCTACTCCATAGACAACTGGAGGAGAAGGACAGATGGTAGCTATTGATGGCCACCACAGCTTTTGGGGCAGTATACTGTGCTACACTGTGACCTGACTACAAAATGGGGCCACTTTTGTTTTTTTTTTTTGTTTTTTTCAGAGCCACTTAAAGTTCCCAGTCTGCCCCTGTCTGCTGCTGTTTATACACACAGTGGTATCAGGAGAAACAATTGCAATTTTAACAAGCTGTCCACAAATTATCCCTTTTTGGGGAGTAGCAACAGTTTTGGTGCTATTTTAAATAATAAGTTATCATCCTGGAACATAAAAAGGCAATGGCGTTTTACGAACACCATCAAAAAACTATCCTTGTTTTGGAGGCAGTTTCAGGTTTGTTATACTGTGCTGGGTAGGGTTCCTAGCAGTAACGGTACAGTGTAGAACATAATAAACAAGGCAGGGATGTGCGGCTGGGTAGGTGTAGTACTAGTAGCAACAGTGGCACAATATCATGATCTGCCGCTGGCAAAACACTATACAGCATAGGGAACAGCGATGGCATATTGATCGATCAATCCTCCCCATGCTGCGGAGGAGATCGCTGCATGAATAGCTGGGGTCTCCTCCGGTAGCGCGCAGGCGATTGCCGGGAGTGAACGCATCCCTCCTGTCAATTGCCTGCCACATTGGGCTGTGTAATACAGCTTTTAAGATGAAATATAGAGTAACACAAATGGATCTGAAGCTTGTCACAGAAGGCCATCCAAAACCCAGAGACAAACTGTACACTTCTATCAGAAACAACTGGAGTCCTTTATCAAACTGGTGTAAAGTAGAACTGGCTTAGTTGCCCATAGCAACCAATAGGATTCCACCTTTCATTTGTGACTACTCCTTTGGAAAATGAAAGGTGGAATCTGATTGGTTGCTATAACTAAGTTAGTTATACCTTACACCAGTTTGATAAATTACCCCAAATATTCTTAGGAATGCCATGTAAACGGACAATATACTTGATAAATAATCCAGACAGGGTTTTGGAATTAGGCAGAAACATCTTAGTGAAATGATCAGCCACCACCCATATTACAGTTTTACCCCTGATCAGTGATAGAGTCCGTAGACAAATGGTTCCATGGAATCTGTGTAAATAACAAACATGGGAGTCTTAGCACAGGCATTTGTATCACAGGTAGAGACAGAGGCCTTGACAGGACAAGATAAAGATGGCCACCAATAATGGCAGTAGACCACTTGTCCCTGTGACCCCAGTCAAATGTCAAATTCCTGTGTCAGAAGTGTAATTTGGTGTCTGGCCCCCTCCAAAAAATGATGACATTGATAGCAAATAACCGTTGATTGCCTATATCACAATTTCCCTCAGCCTTAAGGGCTCATTACATGGACCAAGAATCCACCAGATCTCCCCATAGTAACGCTCGTTAGCGATTATCTGGCGGTGTTAAAGTGCCACTGATTACCTAATGAATGAGCATTTTGCTCGTTCTTTGGGTAATAGATCATTTGTGCAGACACAAAAATCGGCAGCTGCTGCCACTCTGGCACTCTGCTACCACATAAAAAAGATCCACGCGGCTTAAAATTTGTAGGAGTAGAAGCCGTAAAGTGGAATTGGAGGGGAGGTGACCCGATAGCTAAAATAAATAAATGTGAAGTTGAATGGATCTACAAATTAGGGACTTTACAACCAGGTGGTTTGAACATTGAATTTGACCTTAAACCATGTTTGGTAACATAAATCCCTTTGTAATGTAGTAACTGCAGTGTGGACTGAGGAGCTGCATTGTTTTTTTTTTCAGCAGTTCACTCCCTTATTGGATTAGAGCATTTTTGGTTTTTGTTTTGCTATGTCGGTAGTATATGAAGGAATTGTGGTCGAGAGGGAAGAAAAAGAAAGATTTTTTCCTGCTTTAGTCGGTGCTTAAGCCACAAGAAATCTGCTCGTTTCGGTTCCTTAAAGGGTGCATGGGTTTGGAAACAGAAGCAGAGCGGTTTTCTAGTTTATTAGATTAGCATCTGAGGCGTGCATTAGGATTTGTTCACATCTGCGCTAGTGACTTTTGTTTTTCTGCTCTGTCATAACAGCACAGCAACGAAAATCATGGTAGTGCCAGATCTGGCACATGATGAACAACAGCACCTGATGGATCCTGCTGACTATGATGACATCTGGCGGGTTTCCATCATGGAGCCTGACAAGCTACAACATTTTGTTCAGCATTTATGACCTGATCTGCGACTGAGGCCCCAACACAGGTGTCTGTCGTATCAGATTATCATGTTCTGCAGCAGCTGAGGTGTGCATTAGGATGTTCTGCAGCAGCTGAGGTGTGTATTATGAGGCTCTGCAGCAGCTGAGGTGTGTATTATGAGTCTCTGCAGCAGCTGCGGTGTGTATTATGATGTTCTGCAGCAGCTGAGGTGTGTATTATGATGTTCTGCAGCAGCTGAGGTGTGTATTATGATGTTCTGCAGCAGCTGAGGTGTGTATTATGATGTTCTGCAGCAGCTGAGGTGTGCATTAGGATGTTCTGCAGCAGCTGAGGTGTATTTTATGATTTTCTGCTCAGCTAAGGTGTGTATTATGATGTTTTGCAGCAGCTGAGATGTGTATTATGATTTCTGCAGCAGTTGAGGTGTGTTTTGTGAGGTTTTGCAGCAGCTGAGGTGTGTATTAGGATGTTCTGCAGCAGCTGAGGTGTGTATTATTAGGCTCTGCAGCAGCTGAGGTGTGTATTATGATTTTCTGCAGTAGCTAAGATGTGTATTATAATGTTCTGCAGCAGCTGAGGTGTGTATTATGAAGTTCTGCAGCAGCTGAGGTGTTTATTAGGAGGTTCTTCAGCAGCTGAGGTGTGTATTAGGAGATTCTTCAGTAGTCAGAGAAACATCAGTTGTGAGTGACTGGATTAAATCCTTTAGTATTCTGTGTCTGCACTTTGTAAAATGTTTTAAAATTCTTTTTGTTGGCAACTAATTATGTCCACAAAGGGGCACCATTTGCCTAATCAGCCTAGGGCACCAAAATACCTTGTCCCCGCCCTGTTCCTCTGCCAGCACGAATCACACTGTGATCTGACTGACCAGTACAGACTTGACCTAATCCAGCAGTGTCACCAGTTTAGACTACAGTCCTGGGATGTGAAATTCTTCCCCAGGCCTGACTGCACTCTTCTACAGTAACAGCCTGCTACAGGGGTGCACCTAGCCTTTCTGCTGCCTGAGGTGAAAACTGAAAAAGTGCCCCAACCCCCAATGTCATTTTCTTAACCTATCCTCTTCCCTCCAGCCCCACTGTTAGAGACATAGTTGGAAAACATTACATACAGCGCTACAAAACATACAGGGTAATACAGCACCACATACTGTGCCCACATCCCCCTTCTGCTGCCCTTCTCTTACCCCTACCTGGTGCTGCCTGAGGTAATCGCCCCTCACCTCATTGGTGGTGCACCCCTGGCCAGCTACAGCAACACAAACAATAAGCCAGCATTGGGGAGGATGAAACAGCAGCAGGCACAGTTCATGAGGATTTTGGCATACCAAATAATAAGCAGCAGCTGGCATAGTCCATGGGGGAAGGATTGCCCGCTATATAGAATTGTTATTCTGTTCCAGCATAGGAACCGGCACCCGTCAAATCCTATTCACAAAAATGGGGTCCGTCAGGACCCATCATGAGTACAGGCATTTTGCCAGACAAAATATGCAGTATTTTGCCCTTTTTTGCCAGAATCTGCGACAGAGGCTTCTAACAGAAGCTCTGCAGCAGATTTGCGCATAGCATAAGAGGTGGCATGGGTGGCTCATAAGGCTGCATTCGCAGTACAATTCATGGGTGGGCTGATACAATTATAGACATAGTTCATGGGGGGGGGGGGGCATGATAAGATTGTAGTATTTCATGATGGTTGGTGAGGGGAAGTGGCTGGTAAGTTTGTAGCAGTCCATGATGGGGAGGGTGAAGTCTGTAGATAAGAATTAGGACATCGAGTGCATGAATGACTGGGAGGTAGTTAAGAAGATTGAATGGTACTCCCTGGGTGGGCAGGGAGAAGTCAGGGCAGGTAGTGGAAGGGGCAAGGGGTGGGTCATCAAAGGGGGCAGAGAATGGGGGCCCAGTTCAGATTCTTGCTATGTATGCCACTGGTGAGAATGTATCCCAAAAAATTAATTATCTGTAGTCCAGTAGCACACTTATCATATTTTGTGTGCAAATAATTCTCCCCAAGTACCTGGAAGACGGATTTCAAGTGTCTGACATGAGAGGACCAATCAGGGGTACAGTGTTTATTTTAGGACAGGATCAGATATCATAGTCACATATCAGAATAATGTCAGTTTGAGGCAAAATACTCTCCCTAATAACTGACATTTGACTTGATTATATATTTTTGACTGAATATCTAATCAAATAAACAGTAAATGTTGGATAGAAGGTTTGAAATATGCTAGCTTGATGACAAGCTAGATGATTTAATGGAATGACAGAATAAAGAATGACATTTTTTAAGTGGTGACTGGCATGATCTTTTTTCTATCTTTTTAGTACGCTTGTAGAGACTTTAAATGTCGCTGAGCCCCACCATAATTACACACGCTCCTGTGTCTTCATAGCATTGATTTGCCCATACATTGATTGCTTATGCAGCACTGCCGACCTAAGTTTTCCTTTTTACGAATACAAGCTCAAATTGTGTTTGACGTTTGACTTTCCTCATGGGTCAAACTGAGAATGAATTTCAGATGCATTGTGTATTTGCTAGCTAAGGCTACTTTCACACTTGCGTTGTTGTTTTCCCGTATTGAGATCCGGCAGAGGATCTCAATACCGGAAAAAAAATGTTTCCGTTTCATCCTCATGCATTCTGAATGGAAATAGATCTGTTCAGGATGTATCAGGGTGCCTTCAGTTTCGTCAGCATTCGGTTTTGTGACTGGGCACAAAACCGCTGCAACGGAAAAAAACTGATCCGTCACTGAAAACAACGTAATTAAATGGTGATGGAGCCAAAAAAATTAGATCCGTCACCCATTGACTTTTAATGTATTTAGTGACGGATCCGTTTTTTTCCATTTTGATTTCACACAATCGAATCCTAATGGAACGGATGAATCCTGATGTGTAAAATTAAAACTGATCCATTTATTCCCGCTACTGAGATCCTTTGCTGGATCTCAATACCGGAATTAACAACGCAAGTGTGAAAGTAGCCCCAGGGTTTTCCGGCAGGCTGTTTTTTTTGTCCGGCAACCTCTCTGCATATTTGCCATGCCACGGCTGCATCTCCCACCCGTCCCCATTATAGTGAATGGGGCCGGGACGGACTTCCGCCAGCACACATGTGCAAGTGTTAGTACGGATCCGGCAAGCTGTTCCCCTGCCGGACAAGCCTAACACTAGTGTGAAAGAAGCCTTAATCACATGGACAAAGAAGCATTTGGTTCAATGGTAAGGTCTCTCTGTCACACATTGTAAGATCTGGGTTCTAAGGAAATGTGTCATCAGAAAATGACCTATTGTTTAAATCACATTTTTATGTTTATGTTAATATTTTTTAAAGAATTTGTTATGTTATTTTTAGAGATGAGCATGCACTAAAATGCTCGGGTGCTCGTTATTCGAGACAAACTTTTCCCGATGCTCGGGTGCTCGTTTCGAGTAACGAACCCCATTGAAGTCAATGGGAGACTCGAGCATTTTTGCAGGGGACCAAGGCTCTGCCTATGGAAGGCTGGGTGAAAACCTGGAAACATAAGAAAATGATGGAAACACCACGGAAATGGACAGGAAACAGCAGGGGCAGCATGCATGGATGTCTCTGAGGCTGCCTAATCCAACCATTACCCCAAATTCTCCTGCAACAGCCTGGTGGTTACCCTCATGGCAATTGTGCTCACCCAGACCAAGAAAGGCGAGGCACATGCCCATCACATGTTAGGGAAGCACCCAACTAGGTGCAAAGAAAAATTGTTTAGAGAGAGGGCCTGTAGGTGGACCTCCGGAAAAATTGTTTGGAGAGAGGGCCTGTAGGTGGACCTCCAGAAAAATTGTTTAGAGAGAGGGCCTGTAGGTGGACCTCCGGAAAAATTGTGGTAAAAGAGTGCCAGTTGGACCTCTAAAAAATTGCGTTTTTTTGGGTCAGCGTTAGGCAAAGACGACAAGGAGGAGGAGGAGTAGGAGGAGTAGAGAAGAGGAATCGGATACATAAGTAATGTTAATCTTTAGCTGCTTTCCCCCGGAGGAGATTTGAATTCCGTGAAATCCAGGCTTTGTTCATTTTAATAAGCGTCAGTCTGTCAGCGCTGTCAGTTGACAAGCGTGTACGCATATCGGTGATGATGCCACCAGCTGCACTGAATACCCGCTCTGGCAACACGCTAGCGGCAGGGCAGGCCAGCACCTCCAAGGCGTACAGCGCCAGTTCAGGCCACGTGTCCAGCTTTGAAACCCAGTAGTTGTATGGAGCAGAGTGATCGGTCCGGACGTTGGTATGGTCAGCTAGGTACTCCCTCACCATCTTTCTGTACAGCTCCCCCCTACTCTGCCTAGACTAGGGACAGGTGACAGTGTCTTGCTGGGGTGACATAAAACTGGCAAAGGCCTTGGAGAGCGTTCCCCTGCCAGTGCTGAAAAAGCTGCCTGCTCGCCTCCTCTCCTCCGCTATTTGGCCCACAGAACCATGCCCTCTGCCGCTAGCAGCGTCAGATGGGAAGGATTGTTTCAGCTTGTGCACCAGGGCCTGTTGATATTGATTCACTCTCATACTCCTTTTCTCTACAGGGATGAGAGTGGAAAGGTTCTGCTTGTACCGTGGGTCCAGGAGAGTGAACACCCAGTAATCAGTGTTTGAAAAATGCTTCTAACGCGAGGGTCACGGGATAGGCAGCCTAACATGAAGTCTGCCATGTGCGCCAGAGTCCCAACACGCAAGAATTCCCTCTCCTCACTGGCCTGACTCTCCATTTCCTCCTCCTCCTCCAAGTCCTCCTCTTCAGCCCATACACGCTCAAGAGTTAAGAAGGACTGAGCACTGGTACCCTCTTCTGTCTCGCTGACATTCTCCTCCTCATCCTCATCCCCCTCCTCCGATACGCGTTGAGAAACAGTCCGGAGGGTGCTCTGGCTATCAAGCGACGTATCTTCCTCCACCGTCTCTTGTGACAAGCGCAAAGCATCCGACTTCATGCTGAGCAGTGAGTTTTTCAACAGGCAAAGCAGCGGGATGGTGAGGCTGATAATGGCGGCATCGCCACTGACCATCTGTGTTGACTCCTCAAAGTTGCTCAACACCTGGCAGATATCATACATCCACGTCCACTCCTCATTGTAGACTTGAGGAATCTGAGTGACCTGACTACCAGTTCTGGTGGAAGTTGACATCTGGCAGTCTACAATCGCTCTGCGTTGCTGGTAAACTCTGGATAACATGTTTAATGTCAAATTCCATCTTGTGGGCACATCGCACAACAGTCGGTGAGCGGGCAGTTGTAGGCGGCGCTGCGCTGCCCTGAGAGTGGCAGCATCTGTGGTCGACTTGCGGAAATGCGCACAGATGCGGCGCACCTTAGTGAGCAAATTAGACAGATTGGGGTATGTCTTGAGGAACCGCTGAACTATTAGATTGAACACGTGGGCCAGGCATGGCACATGTGTCAGTCTGCCGAGTTGCAGAGCCGCCACCAGGTTACGCCTGTTGTCACACACAACCATGCCTGGCTTGAGGTTCAGCGGTGCCAGCCACAGATCGGTCTGTGCCATGATGCCCTGTAACAGCTCTTGGGCGGTGTGCCTTTTGTCACCTAAGCTCAGCAGTTTGAGCACCGCCTGCTGGCGCTTACCCACGGCACTGCTGCTGCGCCTAGAGCTACCGACTGAAGGCGCCGTGCCCACGGATGGTAATTCGGAGGAGGAGGTGAAGGAGGAGGAGGGGTCGGAGGAGGAGGCATAGTACGTCTGAGAGACCGTGACCGAGGTAGGCCCCGCAATCCTCGGTGTGGGCAGTACATGTGCGGCCCCAGGGTCAGACTTGGTCCCAGCCTCCACCAATTTAACCCAATGTGCCGTCAGTGATATATAGTGTCCCTGCCCGGCAGCACTTGTCTACGTGTCCGTGGTTAGGTGGACCTTCTCAGAAACAGCATTGGGGGCACGAATGATTTTCTGGGACTCGTGCTGATGTAGGGATGGGACGGCGCATCGGGAAATATAGGCGGGGAAAATAGTGGCGGCTGGGGACCGAATACCGAGGGGCAGCCACCGCAATGAGATTGCGAAAGGCCTCAGTCTCTGTCTCAGTCGCTACCGGGCCCAGGAGCCTGAGGGGGCCCAAAGACTCTTGTTCCACATAAGAAGACACACAGAGCACTAAGGGAAGGGGGGCCCAAGCTGAACTCTTGCACCAGGGCCCATGAGCCTTTAGCTACGCCCCTGTGGTTAGGCTAGTAGTGGTGGCACCCCTGCTGATCCTGGTGTGGCACAGGTTGTATACCACAGTCCGTCGGTCATCCTCACTTTCTTTAAAGAACCTCCAGACTTGCGAATATCTAGGCCTCGCCATGGGAGCTTCACTACGTGAAACAGTTGCTGCTGATGCACCAGCTCTGGCCCTGCTTCTCCCTCTGGCCACACCACTGCCTCTTCCAACCTGTTCTGGTGAAGCACTCGCCTCCGCCTCAGAAGCACTGTCTTCACTCAGCTTATCAACCCAGCTTGGGTCAGTCACCTCTTCATCCTCCGATTCCGTCTGCTCCCCCCTCGGACTTCCTGCCCTGACAACAACTTCACCACTGTCTGACAACCGTGTCTCCTCATCGTCCGACACCACTTTACACACTTCTTCCACTAAGTCAACAATGTCATCATCATCACCCACAGACTGCGACAGTTGGAAAACTTGGGCATCGGGAAAGAGGTCAGCAGCAACCTGAGAAGTGGTTTGTAACTCTGGGAAGGGTCCAGAAAACAGTTCCTCAGAGTATGCCGGATCGCATTCCAAATTTTCCTGGGAGGGGGAAGACGGGGGGAAGGAGGTTGAGGTGGAGGAGCCAGAGGAGTGCTCCCTTGGGTAACGTGGGTGGACTGCGTGGAAGACTGACTGGTGGACAAATTACTTGAAGCATTGCCCGCAATCCACGACATCACCTGTTCGCACTGTTGTGGTTTCAACAGTCCTCTACCACGTGTCCCTGTAAGTTGAGACATGAAGCTAGGGAGTGTAGCTCTGCGGCGTTCCCCTGCTCCCTCATCAGCAGGTACTGTCTCACCCTGCCCAGGACCACGGCCTCTGCCCCCTGCAGTAATTGAATGCCCACGCCCACACCCTCGTCCTCGACCCTTAGCCCTGCGGTTCAACATTTTCCATGTCAATATCTACACTCACCGGCCACTTTATTAGGTACACCTGTCCAACTGCTCGTTAACACTTAATTTCTAATCAGCCAATCACATGGCGGCAACTCAGTGCATTTAGGCATGTAGACATGGTCAAGACAATCTCCTGCAGTTCAAACCGAGCATCAGTATGGGGAAGAAAGGTGATTTGAGTGCCTTTGAACGTGGCATGGTTGTTGGTGCCAGAAGGGCTGGTCTGAGTATTTCAGAAACTGCTGATCTACTGGGATTTTTCACGCACAACCATCTCTAGGGTTTACAGAGAATGGTCCGAAAAAGAAAAAACATCCAGTGAGCGGCAGTTCTGTGGGCGGAAATGCCTTGTTGATGCCAGAGGTCAGAGGAGAATGGGCAGACTGGTTCGAGCTGATAGAAAGGCAACAGTGACTCAAATTGCCACCCGTTACAACCAAGGTAGGCAGAAGAGCATCTCTGAACGCACAGTACGTCGAACTTTGAGGCAGATGGGCTACAGTAGCAGAAGACCACACCGGGTGCCACTCCTTTCAGCTAAGAACAGGAAACTGAGGCTACAATTTGCACAAGCTCATCGAAATTGGACAGTAGAAGATTGGAAAACGTTGCCTGGTCTGATGAGTCTCGATTTCTGCTGCGACATTCGGATGGTAGGGTCAGAATTTGGCGTCAACAACATGAAAGCATGGATCCATCCTGCCTTGTATCAACGGTTCAAGCTGGTGGTGGTGGTGTCATGGTGTGGGGAATATTTTCTTGGCACTCTTTGGGCCCCTTGGTACCAATTGAGCATCGTTGCAACGCCACAGCCTACCTGAGTATTGTTGCTGACCATGTCCATCCCTTTATGACCACAATGTACCCAACATCTGATGGCTACTTTCAGCAGGATAATGCGCCATGTCATAAAGCTGGAATCATCTCAGACTGGTTTCTTGAACATGACAATGAGTTCACTGTACTCAAATGGCCTCCACAGTCACCAGATCTCAATCCAATAGAGCATCTTTGGGATGTGGTGGAACGGGAGATTCGCATCATGGATGTGCAGCCGACAAATCTGCGGCAACTGTGTGATGCCATCATGTCAATATGGACCAAAATCTCTGAGGAATGCTTCCAGCACCTTGTTGAATTTATGCCACGAAGAATTGAGGCAGTTCTGAAGGCAAAAGGGGGTCCAACCCGTTACTAGCATGGTGTACCTAATAAAGTGGCCGGTGAGTGTATATTTAAACAAAAACCATAAAATCCTGCAGTTTTCACACTAGCCACTAAGCTTAATAATAAGCGCATCTTCTTGGTCGGAACAGATCACTTTATGAAGTTACCTGCTTATCTATACACAGATGTGATATAATTACAGGCAGGATTAGAATGACAGATAAGACAGGATCCATCCTTCACAATAGGTGATTATCAAAGCTTATCTAGGCTATCCATGTACAATGACCTCTGCGCAGATTACAGAACATGCCTAGAAAACTCTCCCATAGAAGTCAATGAGGTCCCCTATAAACCATTGAGTCTATGGACGATGGGGCTGCCATAAAGCAGCTTTTATTTAGTGCTTTCTAAATGCTGTTAAAGGGATTCTGTCACCAGGTTTTGGCCTATATAGATAGTCACACTTCTGTTTAGGTCTCACTGCGCTAATTCTAAATATGCTATTCTTATTGGTCCTAGAGTTCTATTTTTATAAAAAAAAGCGTTTTGATTAATATTCAAATCACTCACATAAGGAGCCCAAGGGGATGTCCTTTGCGCCGTTGGAGCCCGGCCACGCCGCAAATCTTGGCGCCCGGCACCGCCCACCTACATATTATTCACTTCAAATCATCCCGGTGGCCTCCTCCGGCTGCAGCGTAATCCCGCACATGGGAAGTACTTACCCGAGTCTGCGCCTGTGCGGTCTACTGGCATCGGCCTCATGGATCCGACCACGCATGTGCCAGCTCTCTTCGGATCCATGAGCCAGTAGACCGCACGGGCGCAGACTCGGGTAAGTACTGCGCATGTGCGGGATTACGCTGCAGCCGGAGGAGGTCGCCGGGATGATTTGAAGTGATTAATTAGTAGGTGGGCGGTGCCAGGCTCCAAGATTTGCGGCGTGACCGGGCTCCAACGGCGAAAAGGACATCCCCTTGGGCTCCTTATGTGAGTGATTTGAATATTAATCAAAACGCTTTTTTATAAAAATAGAACTCTAGGACCAATAAGAATAGCATATTTAGAATTAGCGCATTGAGACCTAAACAGAAGTGTGACTATCTATATAGGCCAAAACCTGGTGACAGAATCCCTTTAAGAGCAGCTCAGGCAAGATGGACGTCCCCATAATCATGTTCAGGGAATAGATCTGAACATGATAGAATAAAAAATCTGCAATCAGGGGGCGTGGCCTAGCGTCTGAGGAGGAAAGACGCATGGTGGAGGAGCTCCGCAGAATCCCTGCTTTTAATTAGGCTTCAGCCAATATTAACACCCTCATGGGGTCCCTGCTTTCAGCAATTGATCTTTCCAGTACGGGCATAAGAACTCCGAAGTCTAGTGGACGGCGCCATCTTCCCCAGAGCCTGCATCTGCTGTACTGCCCTGCCGGTGGACAGATATCCCCGGGTGAGTGTCACTGTGCCCCCGATACTTACCTGTAGCCCGGACAACATCAGGCCTGTCGGGTGTCGCCCTGCTCATCTCCGTGACAAGTCTTCCCCACCTCGTGTCTCTGGGCCAGACTAGTGCAGCCATCTCCCAATGTGGCGCCTGGAGGTGCGAAAATCTGCTGCTCTATTCTTCAGCTGCACCTTTGCCCTCATAGGCAACTGCCACATAATTGTTACAGGTTTTCTACCTAATTTTTGATTGACTGTATACTCCACAGTCTAATGGACACACCACTTAATTTTTAAACCTATTAGGTCTGCATTAACCTAGGGTCTTTCCGCTCCCCTATATAGGGAGTCAGATACTCTCATGTTAGGCTACTTTCACACTGGCGGCAGGCCTGATCCGGCAGGTGAAGGGTGCTGCCGGATCAGGCCTGCCGCAGTGACATGTGTGGAGCCGGAAACCGCGCTTCGGCCCCACACATGTCACACAGTACATACATACACATAAACATAAACATACACACACATATAGACAAACAAACACACATACATACTTACATGCTCCCCGGCAGGTCTTCGGAGCGTCAGAGGGACAGGACGGCTCACACAGGTCACGATTCCCCACAGCGCCCTCTGCTGGGCGCCTGGTGGAATCGTCATGATTCCACCAGGCGCCCAGCAGAGGGCGCTGTGGGGAATCGTGACCTGTGTGAGCCGTCCTGTCCCTCTGACGCTCCGAAGACCTGCCGGGGAGCATGTAAGTATGTATGTGTGTTTGTTTGTCTATATGTGTGTGTATGTTTATGTGTATGTCTGTGTCTGTATGTGTCTATGTGTAGCCGGATCCGTAATGGACTCCATTGAAAGTCAATGGAGGGCGGATCCGGTTACCATTATGGTCACACCAGACGGATCCACCCCCATTGACTTGCATTGGGGGTCATTCCGGATCCGTCTTGGTGCGGATGCCTGGACCGGAGAGCAAACCGCAGCATGCTTTCAGGAGCATTCCGTTGTCTTCAGTTCAGTTTTGTCCCCATTGACAATAAATGGGGACAAAACTGAAACGTTTTATTCCGGTATTGAGCCCCTATGACGGAACTCAATACCGGAATTTTAAAACGCTAGTGTGAAAGTAGCCTTAAACGCTAAGAAGGGGCAATTTATCAGACTCTAAACATTTTTATAGTGTCTCGCCTAGATACGGCATTTACAAGAAGTGTTTGGTCCCTCAATGGTGAAAGTGGGAAAACCAGATATGGCAGGTTCAGTTAAGCCTCATAAAACCCAACACGACATGCAAAATATCCTTAGCAAAAGCACTCCACAGTCTTAAGCTACAGAAAAACACCGAACGAGTGTCTCTTAGTTAACCGATATGGATACCTCTGACACAGAAAGTCAGGACAAAGAAGAACCGCATGAATTTGATACACAGCTCCATACTTCCCATAAGGCACTACAAAAGATTATTGAGACGGCTCTACAACTGGTAAAGTCTGAACTTTCTGATATTAAAAATGACATTAGAGACATCGGGGGTCGTGTTGAGCAATTGGAAGATAATCAGTTATCACTGATAAACCATGGGGAGGCTACTTCTTCAGCTCTGCACTTGTGCCAAATTCACCTAAATAATCTACTTTCTTTTGTGGAAGATCAAGACAACAGGGGCAGGAGAAACAATCTTCGTATAAAATGCATTCCTGAATCTTCTACAACGTCTGACGCTATGGAGATTACGTACTTCATCTTACGCCCGCTCTTACCTGCAGACATAGCTGGAGACCTTGTTCTAGAAAGGGCCCACAGAGCACTTAGACCTAAGCCCAAGGAAGGAGACCCCCCTAAGAGACATTGTATGTAAGATTCTCAATTTCCAACATCGAGACGCCCTACTGAAAGTGGCCAGAGTGCGTAAAGATTTGTCTTTTGAAGGTTCGCCAATTGCATTTTTCCAGGATCTGTCCCCGGTGACCCTTAGTAAAAGAAGGCAGATGAAACCGCTCACTGATACGCTTTTGGCTAAAGGCTTTCCTTACCGCTGG
>ONZH01014470.1:0-72425 GCA_900303285.1 Rhinella marina
CAAGCAGCTGAATCAAATTTTCCAATGCTTCACTCATCTCTAATAATAATAAAACCTCCACCAAGCACCGCATTGCCTCTCACACATGAACCATAACCCATACATCCCATATATCAAAATGACCAATACTGGAAGGTTCCATAATAATAAAAAAATTGTTGCACGTTGTGCTCTTCCCTGGTCAGGAAATAGGATAAATGGCCTGGTCTTAAATTAGATAATGATTGGCTATACCTGCATATTCCTTGCCCCCAAACTACCGATTATTTGGAATTTCATCTTGATGACTTGGTTTAAACAAGGTATTTGTTCAGTTAAAGGCAAAAATGAAGAATTGTAAATAGGTCCAGTTTTTATAATCCCGAATAAGGTGCATTTTATAGGTGCTATGCATGAGACCTAACTCAGAAGTAAATTGGCCCCATTTTGGCCCCTGTATGGCTCTGTTTTACACACTGTGTTATGAACAAAAATGCAAAGTGGGTGATTTGTTCCTGAGTGGAGTTTGGTGTGCTCTGACCTCCCCCCATCTCACAGTAAACATTTCACTCAGACAAAAATATCTTAAATATACTCATATCATTATATATGTATATATATAAATATATATATATATATATATATATATATATATATATATAATGAGCGAACCGAACTGCAACGAACCAGATTCGTTATGAACTTTGCCATAAGTGAAAGAGAGAAAGTTTGAGAAAGTTCGTAATGAATCTGGTTAAAATAACAACGGCAACGCAAAACTGTACTTTTTTCACAGAATAGACACAGGATACAAGGGATTATTACTCAAAAAACACAAAAGCATACATCCATTGGGTTGGGCGCTGCACTCGATTAGGACATCAAACTGGTGTAACAAAGATATATATATATGTCTCGCCAACAGCCATAGGCCCAGATTCAACAGGTTTGACACCAGAGTAGTTGCGTCAATTTGTAAAGCGAGTGCCAGTGAGGTGTCCATTTCATGAAAATTGGACACGTATTTTTGGATAATGGAACTGGCGTAAAGCCTTCTTGAATCTGTGCCTTTTTAAATGTCCTTTCTTCACTGCATGGATTCTGTGGGTGAGGTTGTCTGTCTATTTAACCGTATCCGTATCCTACTAGACTAGCTGTAATGTTAGAGGGTTTTTTTTAACGTTGACTGTCCCGTGCTGAACTCTACATCAACATTTTGTCATGTATAAAAACTGATTTTTACAAGCGTACATATTCTTAGCTTCCAACTTCAGTTCTCTGTACTAGGCCCTTCTGGGTCCAAAAGAATACTGCTCCTACTAATGCCCCCACATCAATTGTCTATTTGGAAACATACTGGGTGCAATCAAGAGCTGCTGAAGCTGCCTCCTCAACTTGTCTCTTCTCAACAATACTGGCCTGGGTGCCATCAAGTGCTGCCTCCTCCTCAACTTGTCTCTTCTCAACAATACTGGCCTGGGTGCAATCAAGTGCTGCCTCCTCCTCCTCCGTCAATTGTCTGTTCTCAACCATACTGGCCTGGGTGCAATCAAGTGCTGCTGCCTCCTCCTCCGTCAATTGTCTGTTCTCAACCATACTGGCTTGGGTGCAATCATGTGCTGCTGCCTCCTCCTCCTCAACTTGTCTCTTCTCAACAATACTGGCCTGGGTGCAATCAAGTGCTGCCTCCTCCTCCTCCTCAACTTGTCTCTTCTCAACAATACTGGCCTGGGTGCAATCAAGTGCTGCTGCCTCCTCCTCCGTCAATTGTCTGTTCTCAACCATACTGGCCTGGGTGCAATCAAGTGCTGCTGCCTCCTCCTCCGTCAATTGTCTGTTCTCAACCATACTGGCCTGGGTGCAATCAAGTGCTGCTGCCTCCTACTCCTCCGTCAATTGTCTGTTCTCAACCATACTGGGTCCAATACAGTACTATTACTGCTGCTGGTTCCACTGTCAAATGTCTGTTTTCCACCCTACTGGGTCCAAGGCAATGCTGCCGGTGTTGCCAACTTGCACTGTGTGTCCTATGTCCCGTGTAATCAGTTACACCTTGGCTAATGTGTACCTGTTCTGGGGTGCACAAGGTCTAATTAAATGGTACACCTTTCTGTCTTCTGACCTGTGATGTCACTGAGACCGCATCGACTTCAACGCAGCCTATTCTTGGGCTGGTGCCACGATCTACCGTGTGTTTTTGGTGCTCTGGCATGACATGGACTGCTCCAGCGGACATCTTCAATGCTGTCAAATGTTGTCGACCTGGCTGAGGTTTCCCAATTTTTGCACTTTGATTTTTTCCACTTTTTTCATTGTAATAGCAACTGCAACTAAACGAAACTATACCCTATCAGACTCCCACTATTGTAGCTGCAATTATTCAGCCGTTATAGCAAGGTTCGTTTTAGGTTCGGTTCGTACGAATCCGAACTTCACGAAAGTTCGCCGAATCGAACCGAACTTTTCAAAAGTTCACTCATCCCTAATATATATAATCAATATATATCATTAAGAATACAAAAAATTACATTACCCCAAAAACAACATACAGGAAATACGTTATAAATATGAAGGGAGCAAAAACCCCTAAATACGGGGTGATGTCCATATATGCAATAGCACTTAAATCAAATGGTCACTAAATAGCTGTTGAGCAAAAGGGCAAAAACAACTCACAATTAACTGGAATTGCAAAATAATCCACTAATATAATGTGACAACAACAACTATAACTCTAGACAAATGAGAAACAAACACATGGCTACTCACGGCAAATCAATGTCTAACACACAAACCGTTACAACTAGTGTTGAGCGAGCATGCTTGGCTGCACTCGCTGTTCGGCCGAGCATGCCGACGCTCGGGTACACTTGGTGTTCGGCCGAACACCGCGTGTGCTCGAGTGCGATGCTTGAGTCTCCTCCCCGCACGTTTGTTCGCTGCTACGGGAGAGTACTGGCATTCACTGTAATGCCGTGCCATGTTGATTTGTACGCTAATGCGTACGATTTTGTATGCCAATTATACGCATTGTACGCTAAGGCATACAAATTCGTATGCTAATTATAAGCATTATACGTAGAGATGAGCAAATCTATTCGCCGCTTCGTATATTCGTTACAAATCTTCGTTATTTCCTACGCCGAAGCGAATCCGGATCTTTTCAAATTCACTTCGTATGAATCTTAAATGTTATTAAATCTTTGTATGCTAAAGCTACGTACGCATCTTATAATTTGTACGCTAATGCTACGCATTGCTCGAGTCCCCTCCCCGCACGCTAATTAGCCAATTAGCGTGCGGGGAGGGACATTACACTGATTGGCTGGCCGGGAGCACGTGATCAGGTGCTATAAAGCACCCGGCCATGCGCTCCCTGCCACTGTTAGACAGGGAGAGCTGCCACAAACAGTGAGAGATAGTGTAGGGAGAGATTGCCACGCTAGGCAGGGATAGTATTATTATTTTAAAGATCCAAAAGCCCTTTTAAGGCATACTTCTATATCTGCCTGCATTTTTTAAATTTTCTTGTTAATATAAATAGCACTAGGTGGCCTGACATTAACGCCACCAGCGCAACTGCTGCATCTCTACATATTATATACTGACTTACTTTGCTATTATATCTGCTCCTAAGTCTGCAATACCTCTTTTGCGTCTTGCTGTGTAACTTTTGCGCAAGGAGGTACTTCTGTAGGGAAAGGATTTGGATAGGCAGGGCTAGTTCTGTTGAAAAGACACCAAAGTCCATAGTTCAATTTTTTTTGTTAATTTGGGGGAAAATTTGGGGAAAAAAAGAACACAAGTGTGCCTGACACTAGCAGTACGTGCACAGCCTGTGCATTATAGCCTTTAAGTTGTCTATATAGTTCACATCAGTTGTCACTGTCTCTACTGTTATTTTAGGCCGCAGTTCCTAATTTGCGTCTGCAGATAAGTCCAAGGAGGTATGTATACTGTAGGCATAGAAATTAGCTAGGCAGGGCTATTTTTTGTGTTCAAAAAACACCAAAGCCCATAGTTCTAATTTTTCTTTTGTGTGTTAATTTTGGGTCAAATTTGGGGAAAAAAAGAACGCAAGTGTGCCTGACACTAGCAGTACGTGCACAGCCTGTGAATTATAACCTTTCAGTTGTCTATATAGTTCACATCAGTTGTCACTGTTTCTACCGTTAACTTAGGCGACAGTACCTGCGCTCTGTCTACTGGTTAACGTTAGCGCATTCTACACAATTGACATTCTGTGATCAGACACATAATAAAAATCTTCAATACTGTAATTTGGACAAAACTGCACATATATAAATATGCGCAAGGCAAGCAGTAAGGGACGGGGAAGTGGGCGTCCTGCTGATGCTGCAGGCAGAGGTCATGGCTCTGGGCGCGGTGATACTGTGCCTGCTGGCAGAGCACAAGAAACTAAGTCATCCAAAACTTCTAGCTTCTTGGCCCAGTTTGCCGGGTGTCGAAAGACACAACTCCTGCAGCAACACCAGCACGAGCAGGTAGTCGGTTGGATTGCAGGTGATAGTGCTTCCAGTCGGTTAAGCACCACCCTCTCTTCCACAAAGTCCAGTCTCAGTAGCCAAGAGTCTGGGCAACCAGATCCTCACTAGAGATGAGTGAATCGATTCGTTGATTCGTATCGAATCTTGGGAATTTTTAGCTGCGAAGCGAATCTGAATATTAGGTGATTCGCTTTGGTTTTGTACGCATTCGCTACGTAGTTTGTCCTATAAATTATACCATATTGCTACGTATAAGTTACTCTATACGCTGTTGCATACGCATTCAATTCATTAGCGATGCAGAGTCCTCCCCGGTAGCTCCGCCCCCTTCTTCAGTGCGCGAGGAAGACGAGGCAACTCAGGCAATTAAGATGGCGACACAGCGAGGCCCTGACTGGGGAGGCATGGTGTGGGGCACCGACCCCTATGAGGAGAAGGAACCGGAGGAGATCTACGTCTCTCAATATGACCGGCAGCCTAAGAAGTCGGTTGAGGTGCCTGCTGAGGTGTTCACTCCGCTGGCTGACATGGCGGAGGCGGCAGGAGTTCCCGCTCTGCCGCGGAAGGACTACTCCCTTCGGCAAAATTCAATGGTCTCCGAGGCTGTCACCCGGAACGCCCTGACCCTCTGGGAATACAAAAAGTTGGTAGAGAAGTGGGTTGTGCAGGTTTTGGAGCACCCTCGGTCCGGTGACCCCAAGCTGGAGCGCCGAAGGGGTACCGTTATTTGGTTCAGTGTGGAACGGGGAGTAGGTTTTATCGGCGATGAGGAGACGGCCGCCACAATCTCCACGCAGAGGATTACGTGGCGTATACCCCCATGAAGAGCCTCCAAGGCCCCTTTGCTACTGGGGTGAAAACTTCTTAAGCAACCAGCTACTCCTGCAGTGCCCCCAGAAGACTAGAGTGAGGAGGCCCAGGCCACAGAAGAGGCTCAGTGTTCCCATGGGACCAATGATGGGACTCTGCAATCTGAGGAGAAATCACAAGCTCAGCTGGAACCCCTGATACCAGATTTGCCACCGCCGCCAATCCTTCATGTGGGACAGATGACCACCAACAGTTTTGTGTACCAGCCATCGGTGGTACAATACCAACTGCCATGGCAGGTACAGTCCGTACAGTCCGCCGCTCGCGGAAGACCGTTACCAGAGCCCTTACAGCCGGAGATTCTGTCACCTTGTATGTCGGCAGGAGGATCTGGCCACTACAAGGTAATGGGCAAGGTCCAAGTTGCCACGGCCCTTGCCAGTGTAACCGCCCGGTCACTACCAAGACCATCCCTAAGAGGTCGGTGGGGGTCTGCTGCCATAGCCAGTGTCGCTTTCATGAGGCAGGAGCGCCCTCTCATGTCTTTTAGCTCCAGCAGCAGTGAAGAGGACCTGCTGGCCTAAGGATCCTGCAGCTTTTATGGGAGCCACAACGTGGACTTAACCTGAAGGGTGAGCACTAGTTGGCGTGTGTTTTTGTTTTTTGTTGCTCTGTGTTTGTCCTCACCCAGATGGACATGGATTGTCAGGACTCCCCCCATAAAAAAAAAAAGTCTTAACCAAGTTGCGCATATGTGCGCCTCATTCCTTTTTTCCCCCTTTTCAGGTTATTGGGGAGCCCCTTGAAAGAGGGTTTTTTAAGGAACCTTTGCTGCTATTTTTTTACCCATTTGGATTACAGTTTTACCTATGTGGATTACAAATTGCAACTGAGTTTGGGACTGGGGTTCCAGTTGCATGACAAGCGTCAGAAGAAAAGAGACTTAAACGTGTCCGTGAGCATACTAGGTAAGTGATATTTAAAATGTTTACATTATATCTATAATGTATTTGCACTATATTGTTTGCACTGGATTGTTTGCACTAATGTTTTTACCTTTCAGCAACGTTTTCAAGTATGTTGCCCATTGTGTGTATTTCTTTACAGGTACAGTACCGCAATGTGTCCTCATATTCACTTTATAGTATGGTGCACGGTTGTACTATGTGCTTAAAGGGAACCTGTCATCACCTTTATGCTACCCATACTAACAGCAGAATAAAGTAGAGACAGGCGAATTGATTTCAGCGGTCTGTCATTTATAAGTTAAAAGTAAGTGGTTGCTGAGAACCAACATCACAAACATTGCAGATTAGGCCTGGAAAAGAGTCAAATCTTCATGAGAAGAGTCATGGTTATTCATGAATTCCTGATCTCCCTGCCCACCTGATGATGATTGACAGGCTTCTACCTAGTTTTCTCCCTTTCTCTCTAGGAGAGAACTGCCAATCATCAGCAGATGGGTGGGGAGAGCAGGAGATTAGGAATAACCATGACTCTTCTCGGGTAGATTTGACTCTTTTCAAGGCCTGGGCTGCAATGTTTGTGATGTTGGTTCTCAGCAACCACTCACTTTTAGCTCAAGAGAGACACACCGCTGAAATCAGCATTTCTGTCACTAATTTATGCTGCCCTCAGTACAGTCAGCATAAAGTTGATGACAGGTTGCCTTTAATGATCCGTAAAATGATGATAAGACAGCACTCCTAATTATTGCCATGCAATAAAAACCGTTCAGCAGCAGTGCCGACAGCGTTGGGCCCCAGCCTGCCGGGCCCCCAGTAGCAAATATAGTAAAGGATGCTGCAGCACTCCAGCGTCTTCAAAGTAATCCAAAGGTTTATTCAGCAAACAGACAAAGCGACGTTTCGACCACAAAAGGTCTTTATCAATCTCTGATAAAGACCTTTTGTGGTCGAAATGTCGCTTTGTCTGTTTGCTGAATAAACCTTTGGATTACTTTGAAGACGCTGGAGTGCTGCAGCATCCTTTACTATATTTTGTACTATGCGCTTAGCCGGATAGACAGCACCTTACTTGTTCTACCTCAAATATACATACTGCCTCTGAGGGCGATTTCAGATCTGACCATTTACGCTGGATCTGGCCCGGGGTCCGCAAGGTTGAAATGATGGCGCAAGCTTCGGATCACCTGCTGGATCACCTCCTTTTTATGCTGGTTCGAGTGGCGGTGTGTGCCATCGTAATCCTGCCGGTCCATCAGCTGGACTATGTATTTCAGCTGTGCAGCAGAGCTAAATGATGAGAATTGCCTGCATGCCATTTTCGAATATTCGCTCTGCCTCTGAGGAGTGCACGCGCGGCCTCTCGTTGTGCGTGCCTGCATATTACGTAATCGCGTAGACAATAGTATGCTGAGGATTCGTACGCTATTTGTACACTCGTGCGTACGTCTTCTAAGAAGTTGCGTACATTTTTTAAATGTACGTTCGTTATTAGTGCGCGAATGTTCGCTAATAGCTAATAGCTCATAATAACATATATTTTGTACACAAATACAACAAATCTATTCGTTGAATATACGAATCTTAGGAAAAGTTTGGCGAATGTTCGGCGAATAATTTTTTGAATGATTTGCTCATTTCTAATCCTCACCCTGATCCTCTTTTCTCCCACCATGCCGAATCTGGGCCAAGAAATGATCCCACATTCAGTTATTCCGACAAGCTTTTTTAATCACAGTTCATTGATTTGGGCCTGTCGCCAAGCCCACCTGAAGTGGCACATGAGGAGATATTGTGCCCTGATTCTGAACCTCAATCATCCACAGTCTGAAGAATATGAGGGTGGGGAAGGACAAGCATTTTCTCCCGAGGGGGATGATGATGATGAGACATAGTTGCCAATAAGTCAAAGGCAATTAGCGTCTAAAGAGGTTGATGATGAGGATGAAATGCAGTTAAGTCAGGTTCTCGTTCGTTCACCATGTCAGGAGGAGGAGCAGAATGAGGAAGTGGAGGTGGTGGACGATGAAATAGCTGACCCAACCAGGCAAAGTGGCAAGCCGAGCGAGGACAGCAGTACAGAGGAGGAGGGATCCGCAGCACCGCAACAGGCTGCAAGAGGCCGTGGGGTGGCAAGAAGGAGAAGGCAGGCCACACTAACCAGGCCCTTGACTGTTCCTCGCAGCACACCCTTGCGGCAATCTCCCTTGCCAAGGGGTAGGTGTTCCGCAGTCTGGTGGTTTTTTGAGGAGAGTGCTGACGATAAAAGAATTGTCGTTTGCAACCTGTGCCATACCAAGATGAGCAGGAGCATGAACACCAGCAACCTGACCACCACCAGCATGATATGCCACATGAAAGCAAAACACCCTAATAGGTGGGCCAAACACCAGGGTCCACCATCTGTGTCTGCAGGTTACACCACTGCCTCTTCTTCCACTCAATTACGTGCTGCCCAAGCCGCAGACCCAGATGCCTCACGCCCTGCACCTGGACCGTCGCAGACACCCTCATCGACCACGTCCACTACAGTGTCCCAGCGCAGTGTTCAAATGTCCTTACCACAGGCATTTGAACGCAAGTGCAAATACCCTATACAGGCCATAGCACTAAATGCTCAACTTTCAAAATTGCTGGCCATGGAAATGTTGCCATTTAGGTTGGTGGACAGCGAGGCTTTTCGCAGCCTGATGGCGGCGGCTGTCCCTCGATACGCAGTCCCCAGCCGCCATTATTTTTCATGTTGTGCCATCCCCGCCTTACACCAGCATGTGTCCCGAAACATAACCCATGCCCTGACCAACGCAGTTACGGGTAAGATCCACTTAACAACTGACACTTGGACAAGTGCTTGTGGCCAGGGACGCTACATTTCCCTGACGGCACACTGGGTGAACGTTGTGGAGGCTAGGAGCGAGTCGTCCCCTGGGATGGCACAGGTTCTACCGACGCCAAGGAATGCAGGCCCTAGTTCCGTACGTATTTCCGCCACCACCTACACTAGCGGCTGCAACCCCTCCTTCTCCTCCTCTGCCTCCTCCTCCACTTCCACTGCAGAATTACAATCTTGCAGCACCAGTCAGACTTCTGTCAGTACCTGGAAGCAATGTAGCACAGCAGTGGGGAAGCAGCAACAGGCCATGCTAAAGCTTATTTGCCTGGGTGACAAACAGCACACCGCCGCTGAGCTGTGGCTCTCCCCACTCAACCTACAGCCAGGAATAGTTGTGTCTGATAATGGCCACAACTTGGTGGCAGCTTTGGAGCTGGGCAATCTTCCACACATACCATGCCTGGCCCATCTCTTCAACTTAGTGGTGCAGCGTTTTCTGAAAACCTACCCCCATTTGCCTTAGCTACTGGTGAAGGTGCGTCGCCTGTGTGCCCATTTCAGGAAGTTACCTACAGCTTCAGCCGGCCTAGCAACGCTGCTGCAGAGCCTTCGCTTGCCAGCTCGCTGACTGCTGTGTGACCTGAGCACGCGCTGGAACTCCACCTTCCACATGTTGGACAGGCTATGTGAGGGCAGTAGTGGAGTACCAGCTGCAACACGGTCGGCGCCTTTCAAGTCAGCTTCCACTCTTCAGAAGCAACGAGTGGGCATTGATGTCTGACCTCTGTGAGGTTTTATGCAACTTTGATGAATCTACACAGATGGTGAGCGGCGATAATGTAATTATCAGCGTAACCATCCCACTTCTGTGTCTACTTAAAACCTCACTGCTCACAATAAAGACAGACACTTTGCGTGTGGAAATCGGGGAAGACCCTACACAGGGCAATAGCCAGACCACCCTCAGTTTGTCTTCTCAGCGCCAATTGGAGGAGGAGGACAAGGAGGAGGAGCATGAGACGGTACCACCGCTACACAGGGTAGTACCCAGAGCAGATTTGCACCAACTCTTCAGCGTGGATGGGCCGATGAGGAGGACGAGGATGAGGATTGAGGGTCATTCTTCTGGTGAGGAGAGCGAAGCCTTGTCTGTTGGGACTCTGGCACACATGGCTGACTTCATGCTAGGCTGCCTTTCCCATGACCCTCGCGTTATACGCATATTAGGCAACACCGATTACAGGTTGTTCACCCTTCTCGACCCCCACTACAAAGAGAACTTCTCATCTCTCATTCCTGTGGTGGAGAGGACAACTAAAATGGTGCAATACCAGAAGGCCCTTGTAGAAAAATTGCTCCAAAATTTTCAGCTGAGAACACAGGCGGCAGAGTACGTAGTTCCTTGGCCACCCGAGGAGGGGAGATGAGGGGAACACACAGCAGTTCCAACAAAGGCAAGGCGACACTATCCAAGGCCTGGGACACTTTCATGACACCCCGCCAGCAGCCTCACCCTGATGAGCGGCCTAGTGTGACAAGGAGGGAAAAGTTTTGGAAGATGGTAAAGGAGTACCTGACCGTGTCAACATCCTCAGCGATCCCTCTGTGCCTTATAATTATTGGGTGTCAAAGCTGGACACGTGGCACGAACTGGCACTCTATGCCTTGGAGGTGCTGGCCTGCCCTGCCGTCAGCGTTTTGTCTGAGCAGGTATATAGTGCCGCTTGGGGCATAATTACTGATAAGTGCATTCGCCTGTCAACTGACAATGCTGACAGGTTGACGCTTCTCAAGATGAACAAGGCCTGGATTGCTCTGACATGGAAAAGGACCTAGGAATTTTAGTGAACAACAAACTAAGCTGTAGAAACCAGTGTCAGACAGCTGCTGCCAAGGCCAATAAGATAATAGGTTGCATCAAAAGAGGCATAGATGCCCGTGATGAGAACATAGTCCTGCCACTTTACAAATCACTAGTCAGACCACACATGGAGTACTGTGTACAGTTCTGGGCTCCTGTGAACAAGGCAGACATAGCAGAGCTGGAGAGGGTTCAGAGGAGGGCAACTAAAGTAATAACTGGAATGGGTGGACTACAGTACCCAGAAAGATTATCAAAATTAGGCTTATTCACTTTAGAAAAAAGACGACTGAGGGGAGATCTAATAACTATGTATAAATATATCAAAGGTCAGTACAGAGATCTCTCCCATGATCTATTTATCCCCAGGACTGTGACGAGGGGACATCCTCTGCGTCTGGAGGAAAGAAGGTTTGTACACAAACATAGAAGAGGATTCTTTACAGCAAGAGCAGTGATACTATGGAACTCTCTGCCTGAGGAGGTGGTGATGGTAAGTTCACTAAAAGAGTTCAAGAGAGGCCTGGATGTATTTTTGGAGGGTAATAATATTACAGGTTATAGTTACTAGAGAGGGGTCGTTGATCCAGGGAGTAATTCTGATTGCCTGATTGGAGTCGGGAAGGAATTTTTTCCCCTAAAGTGGGGAAAATTGGCTTCTACCTCACAGGGGTTTTTTGCCTTCCTCTGGATCAACTTGTAGGAAAACAGGCCGAACTGGATGGACAGATGTCTTTTTTTCGGCCTTATAAACTATGTTACTATGTTACTATGTCTGCTCACCAACAGGCCGTCAACCATAATGTTTTCAACGGTCAGCCTGTTCCTTGCAATTTTTGGCAGTCTTGTCACTTTGTGCATAGGCTTTATGAGTGTATGAGTGAACCGGACTGTGCTTAATTTTTTTAAGGCTTTGTCCTGAAGACACCCTGTCTTCATGACATTAATCCGGGAACCGGCCTTTGGTCAATTTTTTAAGGCTTCAGCCTAAAGAGACACCCTTGTCTTCTTCATACTAATGCGGGCTCTGGCCTATGCACAATTTTTGGAGGCTCCGGCCTAAAGGGACACCCCTGTCTTCTTCACAATATGTCAGGAAGGGGTTAAAGGTTTAAAAAAACAATCAAAACACAGGTTTTTGAAGAATTATTTTAGTAATAATAATAACTTTTAAGTTTTAACAAATAATAAATAAAAAAAAACAAAAGAAAAAAAATTACACCGGCCTTTCCCGACGTCTGGCCATCATCGCCTGCAGCTCTCAGGGCTCCAGCTGCAGGCCACGAATAACCCGGGAGGCAGCATGGAGCCTGGTGCCAGAACGCCGTTAGGCTGCCTCCACCTCAAAGTCCATCGGGATATCTGTAGGGGTGGAAACAGTAATATAATTAGTATGATCGAGAACTAGAACTGACTCAGTTATTCAGTGAAATGTATTGAGCCATTTTTTTTTCTTATTTCTTTGAACTGCTCACTGAGAAGGCCGCACATGCTCAGTTTAAATCTTCAACTGCCTCCTGTCCTGAGCTGTAATAGGGAGAGATGGACACGAGTCCTAACATGCAGCAGAATAGACACTAGTCACACTACTCTTGAGTAACCATCTTGATGTAGCAGAGTAATTGGGGCAGATCTCTGGATCTATGTGAGGTGCAGGGCTGTTTCTCGCTTTGTTAAAAAGAGATTGCCAATGTACTATAATATTATGTGATGTATGACACAATTTTATTAAATATTTTTGGGGTGACACAAGTTTCTACTTCTTTCACTACCTTGATTTTAAAATTATTGTGATATGTCTGCTTCACTAACCACTTGGAGAATATAATGTGTACACAGTCTAGTTATCAATAACATGTTGGATGGCATGATCCTAGTGCTTGAAAATATTAAACTTCTGTGAATTAGGGGTTTGTACTTACTGAACACCCATATTGAGTGGTCTTCCCATGAGCCTGGGGAAAACTCATTATCTCCTCTGATGGTTGGAGCTACAAAAGATAAAACATAAATTTAGCTTATATTTTGAAGACAGAAGGTCCACCTATTACACTTTTTAATTTACCTACCTTCTAGCTCTGGAAGTTGGGGTGGTGGACTTGGTGTTGGAGGGGCAGGTGGAGTCCTCTCTCGCTGTTGAGGAGGGTAAGAGGAGCTCCGCTGTGGTACAGCAGCTGTCAAAAATCATTAAATAATGGCATTACATTCAACTCAAATGAACAGTTGTAACTTCTGATGTTGATACATCTGAATAGTTTGGGGCTGGATCCCATTCCTAACCACTATTGCTCTTATATCACTGCAGCTGCACTCCCACATAGCCTGGATTAAAAATAAATAAAATATGTTTACACTTACTAGAAGCTGAAGGTACTTCAGGGACCGCCCGGGCACGATTCTGACAGTCACGTTGGTGACGTCGTTGACGTTGCTCTGCAACATAAATCCGTACACATTTGTTATGATGACTGTTTTTAATACTAACAATGTATACTACTATGAAGATATTATGGGTGAGAGGAGGGCGATATGATGTGGAGTGGGCATTTCATGTGAAGGGAACATAGAATATCTGGGGTGCATATTTGATGGAGGGGGCATTTGTTGGGAGGGGTGGGGGATTGAATGAATGAATGAATGAATAAAAGATGTCTGTGTGTCACATTCTGCAGATGCAAACATAAAAAATATAAATACAGCACATACAATGCACTAGTATAGCTCCAGTCCCAACCGTTCCGAATTGTCCCGTGGTCTGCTGTCTTTGCATCCATAGGAAGCAGAGACGGGTGACGGTAAGCAGGGAGCAGTCCCTTCACCTTCCCCAACGACCAGTATAATGTCTCCTTGTGGCCCCCATACAGTATAATGTCTCCTTGTGGCCCCCATACAGTATACTACCTCCTTGGCTGCTGCCATACCGTATAATGTCTCCTTGTGGTCCCCATACAGTATAACGTCTCCTTGTGGTCCCCATACGGTATAATGTCTACTTGTGGCCCCCACACAGTATAATGTCTCCTTGGCTGCCGCCATCCGTATAATGTCTCCTTGTGGTCCCCATACAGTATAACGTCTCCTTGTGGTCCCCATACGGTATAATGTCTCCTTGTGGCCACCATACAGTATAACATCTCCTTGTGGCCCCCATACAGTATGAAATCTACTTGTGGCCCCCATACATTATAATGTCTCCTTGTGTGAATCAACTGAAAATATGTCTTATATTCTAGGTTCTTCAAAGTAGCCATCTTTTGCTTTGATTACTGCTTTGCACACTCTTGGCATTCTCTTGATGAGCTTCAAGAGGTAGTCACTTGAAATGGTTTTCACTTCACAGGTGTGCCCTGTCAGGTTTAATAAGTGGTATTTCTTGACTTATAAATGGGGTTGGGACCATGAGTTGTGTTGGGCAGAAGTCAGGTGGATACACAGCTGACAGTTCTACTGAATAGACTGTTAGAATTTGTATTATGGCAAGAAAAAAGCAGCTAAGTAAATAAAAACGAGTGGCCATCATTACTTTAAGAAATGAAGTTCATTCAGTCCGAAGAATTGGGAAAACTTTGAAAGTGTCCCCAAGTGCAGTCGCAAAAATCATCAAGTCCTACAAAGAAACTGGCTCACATGAGGACCGCCCCAAGAAAAGGAAGACCAAGAGTCACCTCTGCTGCGGAGGATAAGTTCATCTGAGTCAACAGCCTCAGAAATCGCAGGTTAACAGCAGCTCAGATTAGAGACCAGGTCAATGCCACACAGAGTTCTAGCAGCAGACACATCTCTACAACAACTTTTAAGAGGAGACTGTGTGCAGCAGGCCTTCGTGGTAAAATAGCTGCTAGGAAACCACTGCTAAGGACAGGCAACAAGCAGAAGAGACTTGTTTGGGCTAAAGAACACAACACCATCTCTTTTTTTACACTTTTTTGTTAAGTATATAATTCCACATGTGTTAATTCATAGTTTTGATGCCTTCAGTGTGAATCTACAATTTTCATAGTCATGAAAATACAGAAAACTCTTTGAATGAGAAGATGTGTCCAAACTTTTGGTCTGTACTGTACATAGTTGGGAACGGTAGGTGGAGGTCTTGAGGTGGGAGAGAACAAGTTTTCTACATGATATATTATTATGGCATATGTTCCAAATTGAAAATTAAGCAGACATTATGTGTCCATATTCCTCCATCTACAGAAAGTTTAGTTTTTAGTTCAAGTATTTTAGTCATGGCAGTGTGACATGGTTGTCAGGAGTAAATACATCAAAACAGATGCACTATTCTTAACTTTTAACAGCTACAATCTGACCACAGTTTTAATTCTACAAATTTTCTTGTCAGAAAAAGTTATCTTCTTCCTTTTGTTTGTCGTTGTTACCCATTAAATAATTTTTAGCCTCTTCTGTAGACAAAGTAATAGCACTTATATTGATTTGTGAAAATTGCTACATGAATGACCAGACATGTCTTAGCATTTATTATTATAAAAATTGTCACAGACAAACAAAATTAAAATATGTTATTGGAACCTTGGAGTAAGTTTTTACTTTTCTGATGAATTTTACATTTTATAACTGGAGCCGAAGTAACATCTAAGCCATTACTGATATAAGTTAAGCAACTGATCAAGACCATTTAACTTTCTTACCTAAAGCAATAGAAATGTTCTAGCATGGTATAATGAATTACAGAAATCAAAGTATTCAACGTAGTCAACCTCCAAGTATAATAACGTCTCAGTAACATAACTGTAAAGACTGTACTGGCCAATCATACAAAAACAGAGACGTAAAAAGGGGATTTCAGTCAGCACATCCCAGTGCGCAGGTGCAGAGACGTGGTTAGTCTCCTGACAACTGCTGCTGGACAAGACACAAAATTTACATTGAGCACCGATTTCCTTGAAATGAGTAACTTAAAGAGGACTTGTAATCATTTTTAATTTCCATGTGTCCCCTGATCATTGTGTGTGTGTGTTTTTTTTTTAACTCCTTGCCACTGTTCCATTGTATGGCCTCCCATACATTTTTGTACTGTATATACCAATAGAAAGCCAAGGTTCAGAGGGGGTGTACAGTGCTCTCTCCTCCATGGGCAATGTATACACCATTGCTCTGATGTTGATCAATCATAGAGGACAGTGTCAGAGTGATGCAGAAGTACAAAGCGACCAGGCTGTAGCAAGACCAGTTCCCGCTCCTCTGCTTTGAATACCACCAAATATTGGAACCTGGCAATCCCACTTCATGATCTTGCGAGATTATTGACAACTTGAGAGATCAGCCTGTGCCTCTGCATTGCTCTGATGTTGTCCTCTTTGACTGGACAGGGTCAAGGCCATGGTGTGGACACCGCCCACAATGCAGGAAGGCAATCTTTGCACCTTAGGACCTTGGTTGACTTTTAGCAAACTATGGAACAAAGGGATATATGCAAAAAAAAACAAGCATCACAGTGATAAAGAGGCCAGTGGATATCATCAAATTCAAGCTCAATCATCCTGTTAGAGATGAGGTAAGTTATAAAAAATTCAATTACTTCATTGTGAATTGCATTCCATTGTATGTAGCGGGTGCAATGATGGGGAACAGCAATCACGTCGCCCCTGGGCCCCCTTAACCATTGTCGAGCCCCTCAGATGCCGCATTCATCACTGATTGCGGCATCTAACATTACAATTGAGGCCTTTCAGGGGTTAATCATGGTTAAAAAATAATAATACATACTCACCTTATCCATTTACTCATGGAGAGGCAATTGCTGACATATTGACTGAATAAACCGGGTGAAATTCAACACATGTCATCTCCGCTCTCGGCCATCACAATGACGTCACTGCGCACAATATTTTGCACGTTTTCTTCAATCAAGATGACCGCGATGGCCTCTCTGCAAACAAATGGATGAGGTATGTTTTTATTTTTTTTACAGCTATTTCTGGAAAAATAGATTTATTACCACAAAGTGCGAGGAAATTTGGCTTCATGTGAATCAAATTTTTCTTGAAATTCAAATCGAAGTCAAGTCGTCTGACTTTGATTCGCTCAACACCACATCCTGTGATCTGGAAGATTTACCTCAAAAATTAGTGTTACATTCCACAGTGTAACAATAAACCATAGGGCCCCATGGCAAATCTTGGAAAGGGGCCCTGCTCTTGCTATCTGAACCTCCCCATGCAATGTTCTCTGTATCTTCTTTTTTCCATCTTGCCTATTCTCTGATCCAGTATTGATTTTATATATATTTATTATTCAATAAAGATTTATATATTTTTGGTATAAAATTTCTCCCGTAGTATTTTGTTTTCTCTGTTAGATTACTGTATGTTCTCTGGGTTGTTGAGGCTATCTAACCAGATGGAAAGGTTTTTGTAGGTTATTTATACTAAACCTCACCCATGGTGGTAAATGGAACCCCTTAGCTGCTGAACCATATAATAACTGCTATGCCTCCTACTCTGGTAATTATCTAACTTTTAGATCTTTTGTCACTATAATCAAGTGATATAATCACTTTGTGGCACTCTGATTTTTTTGGTTGGGCTGTTATAGGGTTCCCACCCCCATTCAATAAATAACAGCCTTGTTCAATTGAATATCAGATCATGCGTTTTTATTCATAGGCAATAGTGTGAACGTTTTTGGCCACTACTGGGCCTTCATCAGACACTTTGCCTTGTGGTATATAAGGAGAAGAATGGAGATAGGTGCTGTTGTGAGAATCAGTATCAAGGGTGACGGCCCAGTAGTGGCCGAAAACGTTCACACTATTGCCTATGAATAAAAACGCATGATCTGATATTCAATTGAACAAGGCTGTTATTTATTGAAAACTATGATCAAGTGATGACTCCAGAGATGTAGCTTGAAACTCCAGGTTCCTAATGCAAAATCTGCAGGTCCCACAATTATCATGCATCATTTATAGTACTGGTCTTCTTATATTGGGCACAGATCTTTGGACCCCTTAGACTCCAGAGCCTGGCTGCAACTGAGGCCTGCAGATCCCCTATCTTGCAGAAAGACTCTATGGGGCAGACTTATCATAGTCCGGCAGCCTATGCTAGGCTAAGATAACCAAGTGCACTGCTGGATGCTGAGCCTGATTTATGATGAGGTATATGCCTCATCATATATTAAGCACAGCATCTGGCAGTCCATGTGCCTCAACTGAAATCTATGTCTGCCCCTCGCTGGCATAGATTTCAGTTTTCTTCTACACCATAAAACTGACATAGAAGATGATAAGTGTGGTGGGGCCAGTGGCTCCCACACCTGCCCACCCACACCACACCCCCTTTTTGAGAATGTGATGAGGCTGGTGGAGAAAACATTTTTGCGCAATTGAAAAAGTCACAATGATGCAGTTTGAGATTTTTCACATCACAAAAGTGAGGTATCTTTATGATATATCTGCCCTATGATTTTGGAAAGCAAGATGTACAATGAGGAAGCAAACTGTTTGAATAGAATATCTGGAGGTTATTCATAGGATCAACATTGCTGGCTTCCAAGTTAAGAGAAAGCAGATTTTTATAGGCGGATAAGTCTATCTGCCATGACAGATTCTCTTTAACTGTGTTTTAAGTAAACAAAATCTGGGTGGCCAGACTTTACTTGGGGTAGACTTGCCAGAACGGCTTCATGATAGATGCAGTCGTAAGAACAAGACAGAAGTTATGTGACACATCAAATCCCTTTTTCTATTTAGTCTAACTATTACTGTACAGTATGTGAGGAAATGTGTGGACATTGGGCAATATTAGAGAGCAATGTTACAAAGACATTCTATCATCTTGTGCTTGCCGACATTAATAAAAGACACCAAAATGTTGCAGGATATACTGTCATTTTTAATTTGAAACATTAAAATTAAATAAAAAATAAGTTGCTTCAGAAAAGGGAAAAAATATCTCTGTTTCTTGTCCCAAACAACTGGTTTGATTGGTTTATGTACCTATGGTCAATGTATTAACTGTACAGTCCGCCTTATTAAAGTATACCGCAGTCAGCAGAACAAACCAAATTACAATAATTATTCTTTTGCAGAATATCTTGGCATTTTTTATTTGGCTCAATAATCTTTTTGTATGTTCCTTATTTACTGAATTGTGCTTTAAATCGATTTGTAAATTCGTTTTGGATGTTGTGGCATGCTTCTCTTAACATGTCGATTCAAGATTCATTTGCTATTGCCTTGTAATGCCCCACCACAGAGAGAGGTTAAAATATAATAAGGTCATTAGTTCATTTGAATTGCTGTCTGCACGACTTTGAATAGATTCAATTAAGCAGATGTTCTGTCAATTTCCATTGAGTCACTTAGGGTACCATAAATTCTGCATTTGCACAATGTCTTTCATAGTGTCGCTGAGCTGCACAATACCTCAATGTCATGTATCAGTGAACTTGGCATTTACTTAAAAGAATTTTAATATATAGAGTTCAAGAAAAAGAACACTTACTTTTTCCAATAGTTCTCTGCAGCTAAATTTTAAATTATTTAAAATGCACAAAGCTACAGAACTTCCATGAAATGATCCTTCTTTGCATTTCAAGTTAATTCCTTTATCCTGTTCATTATTTTAAATAACAAATGAAAATTGATTTCTTTTTATTGTGCAGTCTTATCAATGACATTCACTTCCTAGATTCCTATTGACTCATTGAATGTTAAAGTAACGGTCCATTAATTGATCTGAAAATAATTACTGCTCACTCATCAATTTTGAGTGGTTCACGTTGAAAGCATCTCTAGAATATGATCATTGAAAGCAATGATTAGCAAAGTGTGCATTTTCTTTCAGGCTACATACTTTATAAAGTCAAAAGGTAGCTACAGAAAATGTTCTTATTACTTTTATGAAAGGCTCAGTGAACATTGAAGATTCCTCTTAAACACAGAAGAAATGTTATAAACCCGATTAGTGGTAGAAAATGAGAATTATCAGGATAATATCCCCTGGTCAGGTAGTTATGTATTTGACTGAAACCTAGCCTGTGTGCATGACTTGTATGTGTTGTTAACACAAAGTAAAAGGTTTATTTTTTTTCTTTACCATGAGCAATTATAACACCACAAAATCAGTAAATTCATACATTCTTATATACTATTATTGTAGTTAGAGATCAGGCAATTTCTTGAAATTTATTTTGGTTCTGATTATAACTAATTGATCAGCAAATCCAATTTGGGTATGAGAAAATTGAACCTAAATTGAAAGTGCTCCAATTGGCCTGAAAATTGGTATATGATATTCTGAGATCTCCGAAGACTCATATTTTTTTCTCTTTTGTCTTTATCTCTTTTTATCTCTTTTTAATTTTTTTTCAATTTCTCTATCTCTCATTCTTGCTCTCCTCTTTCAAGCTATTGGATACAAGGGCAACATTAGTAAATAATGTCAGAATGACAACTTTGCAAACATGCAACTCTGTTGGATTTGTTATGTTTTTTAAATTAAAAAAAAAATTTAAAAGAATTTTCAAACTTATTGGTAGCAGAAGTCTGCGAGTGTTTATACAAACATGGTAATATCAGAAGAAGCAGTAGCTTGTTCTGAACAAGCATCCAAAAATGTTCCCTTTTCTTTAGTAGCAGTACAGTATAGAACCTAATGGCAGTAGATGTCCAGCTGTGTAGGGACAATAGTAGTGACAGCAGTAGTAGCACAATATGGAACCTAACAGACAAGGCAGTAGATGTGTGGCTGTTTATGGGTAGTAATAGTGACACCTGAGGGAGCAAAAGCTGTGGCTCCCTTCAGTTAAACTTTAAGGAGAACATATCCTGGTGTACATCCCTGTGTAGTGCAGCAACATACATAGCTAGTAATTTTTGGTAGAAAAACAGTTACTCTGTGTCAGAATGACAGGCAGGTCACATATATGGATGTGTGCATCATCGTGCAGGCCTCCGAAATTCCTAGCTAACCCCTTGCTAAACCAGAAGAAAAGCGTATAGCATTCTCCAGTAAAGCAAAAAAATAAAATAAAATGAAAAAAAAAAAAAAACACTGTTCACCCCCACAGGTGTCCCAATGACTCTTTAGTAGTGTAGAAAAAAAGGTTCTTTTAATCCATCTTGTGGCAGTGCAAACACATTTGTTTGAATCCCTTCGGTTAGCTGTAGAATGGCTGGGTGTCACTTATTTGGTCAGTTATTCTCATGAGTTATTGTCAGCCCAAAGCAGGTACAGGTCAAAGCCACAGAACAGGTGCAGATCTAATCATAATACCTAATCCGAGAGTAGGCTTGGCACCTGAATTTGCTTCAAAATAAGCAATGGAAATAACTGACCAAAAAACAGAAGTGTAAACTCCTTCAAGATTCAAGTAGTGGCCCCATGACAGTGGGGAGGGTATCAGTAAGGCTGTGTTCACATCACTGTTTATTTTTCTGTTCTTTTGATCTGTCAGAAGAATAGGTAAAAAAAGAAGATCCTATAGTTTGAGAGTTTGTGATGGGAATATGTGTAAGTATTCTGTGTTTTGGACCCCCTCCTACCTTTGGCTTCCAAATCATGACCAATTCCTGATACAAAATACTAACCTGTAATAGAGGCCTCATGCTCAATTTGCATGAGTTTTAGCCATCAGCATCTAAAATTGGTTTTATTGAGATGGAAAATTCAGATGCATGCAGGACTTTAATGGTCTCAACGGTCAGTTTTTGCTCAGTTTTTTGCATCAGTATTTTTATCAGTATTGGTAAGGTAAAAACAGGAGTGGGTCCAAAACAGAGATACCGTGTAATGGAACTATTTGCATGACTTCTGTGTTTTGGACCCACTCTTGCTTTTGGTTTCCAAATCATGATCAAATCCTGATGCAAAATATTGACTGTGTGATAGAGGCTTTATTGACGCTTAAATTACAGGATGGATCAGAGGAAAGGAAAAATAAATCGTGATGTCAACACAAACAGAGACACTAGTGGTCCTGTAACAGACTGGTGAGGGTGGCAACATCATGAAGCATAACAAAAGTGTCCCTGTAATAGAGTGGGGAGGGTGACAACAGCATGAAGAGATACAATAGTGGCCCTGGAGTGGGTGGGGGGAGGAGCAACAGCAGTAGCAGTAACATCATAAGATGGTGGCAGATCACAGTAGGAGCAGATGGTAGTAGAGGCATCAGGCTTGTGGCATCAGGTGGGTGATAGCATCAGAATAGTGGAAACAACACATGACCAGAAGTAACGGACCATTTGTCACAAATATTCCAATGTGGCAGCACAGTACAGTCAGATCATTACCAGAATGATCTAGTCTGTTGTACCAAGCACCAGTGTCTGGTAATCGTAAAAGTTAGTATATCAACATTTTGGGTTGAAAGGCGAATTCTCTTGTGTCACCCGTTGCATTAAACACCCGCTCTGATGCCACACCACTGGACTGACAGGAAAGCTTGCCCAGGGCAATCTCGGCCAGTTGAGGCCACAATTCAATTTTGGCTGCCCAGTACTTTAGGAAATTTTGGACCTGGGGTGAGAGGGTACAGTCCAAGCAGGCCACCATCTGCTGGTTCAGGTTCTACTCCATGTCCTACTGCTGCTGGGTGGTTTCTTCAATAGTAAGTTGAAGAAAAGTGCTCATTAGAGACTCAAGACTTAAGTAGTTGCTGATGGAGCTAGTGCTGCTCCTTCCCCCTAATCCCCTCCAGCAATCATGACAGTGTGAGAGTCCCCCCAGTTGTATTTTTGTGAGGATGGGTGATGGCACGCGTAAGCAGCAACCAGCCAACTACAAAGGATGTCTCGATAGTAGTTAAATTTTTCATACCTCTCAGAAGGTGTAAAAAAGGCCCTAATTTTGGACTGGTAGCAAGGGTCTAACATGGTGGAGAACCAGTAGTAATCCCTCTGCCGAATGGTAATAATGCAGCTGTCACTATTAAAGCAACTTGGCATGCATCTGGCCATTTGTGCGAGGGACTCAGAGGGACTCCCTGTCTCCATCTCCACTGCATGCTGCCATAGTCTAGCTCCTCCTGGGTGTTTATGTCCTCCACCTCATCCTCTTCCTGTACCAGTTCATCCCCACAGGGCTCACAGTGAGATATAGGCGCCATGTCTTCTGTCCTCACGCCTGTCAGCATACCCACTAGCATGTGAAGGAGTGGAATGACATAATTAATTCCATAGTCTTGGCGACTGACAAATAAAGTGGCCTCCTCAAAAGGCCTAAGGAAATAGCAGGTGTCACATATGAGCTGCCACTATCTACCATTAAAGTTACACCAGGGAGTAGTCCTGTCCATCTGCATCATTAAGAAATCGGTCACGGGTTTCCTCTGCTCATACAGTTGGTCAACATGTGGAGCGTGGAGTTTCAACATGTAGAAACATGGCATACGAGGCGATGTAGGGGAACTCCAATCTACCTTTGCAACATCTAGGAGGGTTTGTTTTGCACGGTAAGAGTGGCTGAAGTGCATGCACAGTTTCTTTCACATCTTCAAGCCATCTTGAAGTTGAGTTAGAAGACTTCAGGAATCGGGTAACAACTATATTTAAGACATGTGCCATGCAGAGCGCATAGATCAGTCCTCCCTGATGCAGCACAGACAGAAAGATTTTCCCGTTATCAGTGACCATGGTTCCTATCTCCAGTTTGTGAGGAGACAGCCAGGATTCAATTTCTTGGTTCTTGACGCTGAGCAATTCCTCACTGGTGTGACTCCGTTCACCCAGGCTGACCAGGTGAAGAACAGCGTGACAATACCATGCTTTGCATAAGTGGTGTGCTTGAGGACAACTCAGAACTGTACCTACAGTGCAGGCAGAGGTCAAGGAGAAGGATGAGGAGGCAGAGGAGGATATTAGCAAATAAATCCCGCTATTACACTGCACAGGCGGCATTGTCATCACCTGGCCAAGTTGCTAGTGTGTCTGGGCAAGAACCACATTTACCCAGTGGTTTGTAAAGGATATATATTGTCCTTGGCCCACCTTCCGGTCAACATACATGTGCAGGGGTGGTACAGCTTTTTTTTAGAGAAGTAATGATGGCTTTGAACTCTTCACCTTGGGTGGGCACAAGCCATCAGTTCTCTGACATTTTCAGAGTGCATGCATATAGTCTTTTTGTAGCCAGCTTGATTGTTGGTCAAAATATGACCGTTGGATGACAATGGCAGCTCTGGCCTGTTGCGGTGGCTGCTGCTTCCACCATCTCTTCTTCTGCTGCTACATGTCCTGGCAACAACATATTTACCACTGCCTATTCCTTTTGACAATGAGTCTGATGCACACAAAGTCTATGTATAACAGAACAGGTTAAGAATGAATGGTGCAGCAGATAAACAAGATTCACAGGGCCATTACATTGATTCTGCACTGTCCCTGCAGTCCCCCTATATTCTCTCTATGCACTCCTTAAAGTGTGTAAAAACTGTCCATACAGTCTCCATACACTGTCCCTGCACTGTCTCTATCCAATATTGTGCAATCAAAAGCTTTGTTAACCACTGTCCCTAGCACCTGGCTGTGCTGCGATCCAATCGCATCGGAGAACGTCACAGCAAGGGAGAAAAAAACTCCTTGGCTCTGACGTTCTCCGATGCAATTGGATCGAGGCACAGCCAGGGAGAAGGAGACGCCCATTGAGAAACCCTGGCGTCTCCTACTCCCTGTTCCGATGCTCAGTATTAGCATACTGAGCAGGAAAAATACAGGGGGGCAGAGCGGGGCGCAGGAGCGCTGTTTTGAAAAACCTGACCAGGTGGCAGCATCAGCGGGGGGTACCCTGCAAGTGAAGGTATTTAGCTAGTCTAATGTAAAAACATGAAAGGTCCTCTTTAAATCTAAATATCACATATTTAATGATTTTCACTATCATACATTTAGCATTTAAATTCCATGACTAACTCTCAGCACGTGCACAAGGTAGTACAGTATGATAAAATCAATCATGGAAATTTTTGGCCAGAACAGTGCAATTCATTTTGGCAAAATTTAGCCTGAAGGTTACTAACAAGAGGAAGGGAGAGAATTCAGTCCAGCTGGCATAGTACATTACAAAGGAATCCTCTAAGGCAATTTTGGATACCATATCAATTTGCAAAGAAACTAAAAATAAAAATGCATCCCATAAAGAAGTAAATGCATACACATATATTTGGATCATATAAAAAGCTTGACATTTTCTTGAGGAAATGAGTTGAGATATATTCCGAATATATCCAAGCATTCATTTTGATAGACAGTGGCATCATCTTTGCTCCAGATGGCATGCAAAATAATTTATAAATGACAAAGTTCAGTAAGTTTATAGCAGCTGTTCTCATTCTGTTCCAGCTCCTTGGCCACCCACTTCACCAGAACCGAGAAGAACCTTCAATCAAGCCATGCTTCTCTTAGGACTTTCAAACAACATTAGAACATGTGTTCAATATGTTTCCAGAAGGGACTGGGCCAAGTTTGAAAGAACCGCTAATACAATTTGAATATAGATGCAATACATTATCATTGATATTGTGAGTCCTATTCTTGAAAATAACCCATAGTAGATAGTGTTGATGAGATTTTTTTGGCGTTTTACCAATTCAATGTTGTTAAGCCTGATACTTGCACACACACATCACAACATAAATAAAAAAATATCTCAGAAACTCTTCTCTATATTCCAAAACTAGCTCTTGCTATACTTTGACAGAGTTTATAGTCAGGCTGTGAGAAAGAATTGAAATATTTGGCTCATTACATGTTCATTTGTCCAATTGGCCCGGTTAAGTGGCATTCAATAATAAAACATAGAAGCGTGGAAATGGGATAATACATGAGGAAACGTATCAATAAATAAAGGTTGGATTATCAGGATAATGGAAGTGGCTGGCATCAGAGCATTTCATCTATAACAGAAAATACCAGTGAAGCCAAAACTCAATGACAAATATAGTGTTGTAGACTTTATGACAGAAAAAGATGAAAACAAAGCATATCTACTTATTTTTAATTGTGTAACATTGTAGAAGAAACCAGGAGTTGATAGAGAACAGGGAGCCAATATTATTATTTGCTTTATATTTTTTCTTCCTTGTGCTTTCCCATTATAGGTACAGAACAATGGAAATAACGGAAGTGCCAGACGTAGCACATAACTGAAACTAAGAGGAATCCTAATGACTACAATGGGATCCATTGGGTTTGTACTCAGAAGTCAGGTTTTGTACTAGACAGATATATGGCCATTTCTCCAACGTGTCCTAGGAGGCTTTTTTTAACAGGACTACAAAAGGCCGCATAGGGCTCATACTACTGTGAGCAGCCTGTGTGGCCTAAATGTACTACCATGGCATCACTGGACATCTCCCATAAAGCACATCGGGAATGTAATTGGTTGGCAATTACAAAGGGAGCTACCAGAGGAGGAACTTGATCATTTGTGTGCTTAAGTGCATTCAATGATGTTTTGTCCCAGGCCCTGAATGTCTTGTCTGCCATGAGATAGAACTGCATTGCCATCCTCAGGATGGTAATACAATTGAATCTAATGCCCTGCAAGAGCTGAAGGACCCATGGTGACATCAAAGGTCATGTAATCAGTTCTAAATGCAGTAGCTGAAAAAAACCTGTGATGATGTCATGTGACCAGTGCAGGACAGGACGGCTCAGCAGTGAGAAGAAGTCCTGGGAAGAAGGGGTGGTGAGGTCTGCTACATGAGGAGAGGTAAGTGAAGGGAAAGGAAGAGCAATGCTGGGGGGTGTTGTTATTTAACTGGGACTCCTCTGGGGTAGGGAGTGATGTTATTTATATGGGACTGAATATTGAGGGGTGATTTTATTTACATGGGACTGTATGTTTAAGGCAGATGGGAGGGAGGTGATGTTCTTTACATGGGACTCTATGTTGAAGGCCGCTTGGGAGTGATGTTATTTACCTTGGACTGTATTTTGAAGGTGGCTGGGGAGGAGGTGATGTTATTTACATAGGACTGTATATTGGAGGGGACTGGAGAGATGCTGTGATGGTATTTACATGGGACTCTATGGCGGAGAGAGGGAAATAATGTTATTTACATGGAACTGTGTGGTGGAGGGGCTGAGTAATTATAATTTCTGAGGACACTAAACGGAGCAATATAACTACAGGGGGCACTGCAGAGGGCATTATAAATACTGGGGACACATCAGGGCGAGCATTATAACACTAGGGGGCATTATAAATACTGTGGGCACTTCAGGGCGAGCATTATAAAAGAAGGGGACAGTATAAATACTGGGGCACAGCAGGGTGAGCATTACAACAGTAGATGGCAATATAAACTGGGGGCACTGTAGGGGCATTATAACAGTAGGGGGCATTATAAATATTGGAGGCACTGTGGGGGCATTTTAAATCCAGGGGGCATTAGGTGTTCTTATTACTATTGGGGGCTCTATAAGAGGGACCTATAGATCCACCTTATTTCTACTAAGAACATTATGGGGGACCTTATTACTACTGAGTGGTCTGTAAAAAGCTTTTTTACCACTGGGGGAACAATAAGGGGGCCTTATTTCTACTGGGGGCTCTGTGAGAGCATTATTAATACTGGAGGGCTCTTCTACTAATGGAGGCACTCTTGGGGAGCATTATCACTGTTGGGGGCACTGTAGAGAGCAGTATTACTAATGAGGGCATTCTAGAAGGGAATTACTATTGGTAGGACTATGAGGAGCACTATTACTATGGGGGAACTATTACTATGAGGAGCACTATTACTAAGGGAAAGATTAGTATTTGGGGGTACAGAAAAATTAGGTCACTCTGCAGATGTGAGGCAGTTGAGAGAAGTTATCCGGACCACATAGAGAAGATGATCACAGAGAAGATCTACATCAGAGGAGACGTCCCCTGGAGGCCCTGGATTTGAGAAGTAAGTGCTGTAGTATGGCTGAATAGCAAGTACAGTAAAATGTCTTCAGTGCTAGTGTTTGCGGGGGAGGTGGGGGGCGGTTGGTTGGGCCATATGCATTGGGGCTTGGGCCCTGGATCTTTTAAGACCCTACCAAAGCCCCTGTTCCTCAGACAACCATTAATAACCCCATTGATATCACATCAAGGTTTGTAAGTGCATGTATTTTTGCATGTGGCGTTCATACTCAATACCTAATAAACTGAGATGTTTTGAATATTTTGCTTCCATTTTTTTATCATTTGCATATCATGACTATTGATCTTGTGATTTCCATACTTCCATAACTTTTTCTTCTAGATCTTTCAATTTCAATGTTGAGGAGTGTAATGTTACCTAACAAAGATGTGCCACGGAAATGGACAGGAAACAGCAGGGGCAGAATGCATGGATGCCTCTGAGGCTGCCTAATCCCACCATTACCCCAAATTCTCAGGCAACAGCCTGGTGGTTACCCTCATGGCAATTGTGCTCACCCAGACCAAGAAAGGCGAGGCACATAACCATCACATGTTAGGGAAGCACCCAACTAGGTGCAAAGAAAAATTGTTTAGAGAGAGGGCCTGTAGGTGGACCTCCGGAAAAATTGTTTACATAGAGGGCCTGTAGGTGGACCTCCGGAAAAATTGTTTGGAGAGAGGGCCTGTAGGTGGACCTCCGGAAAAATTGTTTGGAGAGAGGGTCTGTAGGTGGACCTCCGGAAAAATTGTTTACAGAGAGGGCCTGTAGGTGGAGATCCGGAAAAATTGTGGTAAAAAAGTGCCAGTTGGACCTCTAAAAAATTGCGTTTTTTGGGTCAGCGTTCGGATACATAAGTAATGTAAATCTTTAGCTGCTTTCCCCCGGAGTAGATTTGAATTCCGGTGAAATCCAGGCTTTGTTCATTTTAATAAGCGTCAGCCTGTCAGCGCTGTCAGTTGACAGGCGTGTACGCTTATCTGTGATGACGCAACAACTGCACTGAATACCCGCTCTGACAGCACGCTAGCGGCAGGGCAGGCCAGCACCTCCAAGGCGTACAGCGCCAGTTCAGGCCACGTGTCCAGCTTTGAAACCCAGTAGTTGTATGGAGCAGAGTGATCGCTATGGACATTGGTATGGTCAGCTAGGTACTCCCTCACCATCTTTCTGTACAGCTCCCCCCTACTCTGCCTAGACTGGGAACAGGTGACAGTGTCTTGCTGGGGTGACATAAAACTGGCAAAGGCCTTGGAGAGCGTTCCGCTGCCAGTGCTGGACAAGCTGCCTGCTCGCCTACTCTCCCCCGCTACTTGGCCCACAGAACCATGCCCTCTGCCGCTAGTGACGTCAGATGGGAAGGATTATTTCAGCTTGTGCACCAGGGCCTGTTGATATCTATTCACTCTCATACTTCTTTCCTCTGCAGGGATGAGAGTGGAAAGGTTCTGCTTGTACCGTGGGTCAAGGAGAGTGAACACCCAGTAATCGGTGTTTTAAAAAATGCTTCTAACACGAGGGTCACGGGATAGGCAGCCTAACATGAAGTCTGCCATGTGCGCCAGAGTCCCAACACGTAAGAATTCCCTCTCCTCACTGGCCTGACTCTCCATTTCCTCCTCCTCCTCCTCCAAGTCCTCCTCTTCAGCCCATACACGCTCAAGAGTTAAGGACTGAGCACTGGTACCCTCTTCTGTCTCGCCGACATTCTCCTCTTCTTCTTCTTCCTCATCCCCCTCCTCCGATACACGCTGAGAAACAGACCGGAGGGTGCTCTGGCTATCAAGCGACATATCTTCCTCCACAATCTCTTGTGACAAGCGCAAAGCATCCGACTTCATGCTGAGCAGTGAGTTTTTCAACAGGCAAAGCAGCGGGGTGGTGAGGCTGATAATGGCGGCATCGCCGCTGACCATCTGTGTTGACTCCTCAAAGTTGCTCAACACCTGGCAGATATCAGACATCCACGTCCACTCCTCATTGTAGACTTGAGGAATCTGAGTGACCTGACTACCAGTTCTGGTGGAAGTTGACATCTGGCAGTCTACAATCGCTCTGCACTGCTGATAAACTCTGGATAACATGTTTAATGTCGAATTCCATCTCGTGGGCACGTCGCACAACAGTCGGTGAGCGGGCAGTTGTAGGCGGCACTGCGTTGCACTGCCCTGAGAGTGGCAGCATCTGTGGTCGACTTGCGGAAATGCGCACAGATGCGGCGCACCTTGGTGAGCAAATTAGACAGTGTGGGGTATGTCTTGAGGAACCGCTGAACTATTAGATTGAACACGTGGGCCAGGCATGGCACATGTCTCAGTCTGCAGAGTTGCAGAGCCGCCACCAGGTTACGCCCGTTGTCACATACAACCATGCCTGGCTTGAGGTTCAGCGGTGCCAGCCACACATGGTTCTGCGCCGTGATGCCCTGTAACAGCTCTTGGGCGGTGTGCCTTTTGTCACTTAAGCTCAGCAGTTTGAGCACCGCCTGCAGGCACTTACCCACGGCACTGCTGCTGCGCCTAGAGCTACCGACTGAAGGCGCCATGCCCACGGATGGTAATTCGGTGGAGGAGGGGTTGGAGGAGGAGGCATAGTACGTCTGAGAGACCATGACCGAGTTAGGCCCCGCAATCCTCGGTGTGGGCAGTACATGAGCTGCCCCAGGGTCAGTCTCGGTCCCAGCCTCCACCAAGTTAACCCAATGTGCCGTCAGTGAGATATAGTGTCCCTGCCCGGCAGCACTTGTCCTCGTGTCCGTGGTTAGGTGGACCTTCTCAGAAACAGCGTTGGTCAGGGCACGGAGGATGTTCTGTGACACGTGCTGGTGTAGGGATGGGACGGCACATCCGGAAAAATAGTGGCGGCTGGGGACCGAATACTGAGGGGCAGCCACCGCCATGAGATTGCGAAAGGCCTCGGTCTCTACCAGCCTATAGGGCAGCATCTTCAGGCTCAGCAATTTGGAGATGTGGACATTGAGGGCTTAGGCATGTGGGTGGGTGGAACTGTGTTTCCTCTTGCGCTCCAGCGTCTGCTGTAAAGACAGCTGAACGCTGCGCTGGGGCACATTGGTGGACACTGTGGAGGATCGTGGAGGCGAAGGTGTGGTTTTCCGGCGGGAGGCGCTGGGCAAGGGGTTGACTAGCAGAGGCAGGGAGTGACACAGGGGAAGGAGCAGTGGTGTGACCCGCAGGAGGTGGTGAACGGCCTTGGTTCCATTGAGTGGGGTGTTTAGCACTCATATGCCTGCGCATGCTGGTGGTGGTTAGGCTAGTAGTGGTGGCACCCCTGCTGATCCTGGTGTGGCACAGGTTGCACACCACAGTCCGTCGGTCATCCTCACTTTCTTTAAAGAACCTCCAGACTTGCGAACATCTAGGCCTCGCCACGGGAGCTTCACTACGTGACACAGTTGCTGTTGATGCACCAGCTCTGGCCCTGCTTCTCCCTCTGGCCACACCACTGCTTCTTACAACCTGTTCTGGTGCAGCACTCGCCTCCGCCTCAGAAGCACTGTCTTCACTCGGCTTATCAACCCAGCTTGGGTCAGTCACCTTGTCATCCTCCGATTCCTCAGTCTGCTGTCCCTCAGTCTACTACCCCCTCGGACTTCCTGCCCTGACAACAACTTCACCACTGTCTGACAACCGTGTCTCCTCATCGTCCGACACCTCTTTACAAACTTCTTCCACTAAGTCAACATCATCATCATCATCATCACCCACAGACTGCGACAGTTGGAAAACTTGGGCATCGGGAACGAGGTCAGCAGCAACCTGAGAAGTGGTTTGTGACTCTGGGAAGGGTCCAGAAAGCAGTTCCTGAGAGTATGCCGGATCGCATTCCAAATTTTCCTGGGAGGGGGCAGACTGGGGGGAAGGAGGTTGAGGTGGAGGAGCCAGAGGAGTGCTCCCTTGGGTAACGTGGGTGGACTGCGTGGAAGACTGACTGGTGGACAAATTACTTGAAGCATTGTCCGCAATCCACGACATCAGCTGTTCGCACTGTTGTGGTTTCAACAGGCCTCTACCACATGTCCCTGTAAGTTGAGACATGAAGCTAGGGAGTGTAGCTCTGCGGCGTTCCCCTGCTCCCTCATCAGCAGGAACTGTCTCTCCCTGCCCAGGACCACGGCCTCTGCCCCCTGCAGTAATTGAATGCCCACGCCTACGCCCTCGTCCTCAACCCTTAGCCCTGGGGTTCAACATTTTCTGTATATAAGTGTATTATATATAAAAAAAAAATGGGCCTGCTGTACTGAAACCCACAAACTTGTTCAGTCCGGTTTAATTAAGTGACGTACAGAATGTGTAAACTGGACAGAAAATACGAATTGTAGTGAGTGGACAGCTGAACTGTGACACACAGAATGGTTCCACGCAGGTGTGTGAAATGGATTCGTATCACTGAACTAAAACAACAAAAAAACTATTTTTTTTATATATATTTTTTTTTATATTTTTTTTTTAGTTTTTTTTCTTTTTTTTAACGTGACGTGCAGAAACTATCGTAGACCTAACTCACACCCTGCTGACGGTGGCTATTTTGACTGCGACCCAGACAAATGTCGCATAGAGATTTTTGTGATCAAGCTATATACGTGAGAGCAAAAGACCTTGTTGGATTAAGTGACGTACAGAAAGTGTCACCTGGACAGAAAATACCGATTGTAGTGAGTGGACAGCTGAACTGTGACACACAGAATGGTTCCACGCAGCTGTGTGAAATGGATTTGTATCACTGAGATATAACAATAAAAAAAAGGGTTATATCTGGCTATAGCTGCACTACTAGTGCCAGCCAGCCAGCCAAGCCAGGAGACAAAAAAAAAAAGTCTTGTACCCCTTTGAAGGGCTGTTGGGTTCTTTTGAGATCACTCCTGCCTAACAAAGAACTAAATGCTGACCCTAACACTCTCCCTGAAACGCAGCAGCTCTATCCCTAACGACATCCAACCAGCATCTGAGCCGAGCACTGCGGGCAGTCACTAGTATATTCCAGGGTCACCTGATCAGGCCAGCCAACCCCTGCTATCGACATGTAAGGGCCCCACGTGATGCTGGGTGTACCGCAGAGTCTCCTGGCTTGTGATTGGCTGAGTTTATAGGCGCCAAAAATGCACAATGCGGAAGTTGCCATTTCCTCGAGCATGGCGAGATACTCGTCTGAGCAGCGAGCACTTACGAGTACCATAATACTCGAACGAGCACCAAGCTCGGATGAGTATGCTCGCTCATCTCTACTTGAAATGAATAATAAAAAAATATAATCACCCCCACTATTTGTAAGGTTGCAGCATGTTTTATCATGTTCCATCTTGCAGCGAATATGCCATAACTCTACATAGCATATGAATGGTGACCTCAGGCCTCCCACTAATTAGCAGTTTATCCAGACACACCATACATATAGGTGCAACTGTGCTTGCTAACGCAGCCAATCAAACCAGACTAAACCTATCTAAAAAAGATAGAAACATTAGAAGTGGCCAAGTAAGAAAATAAAGAAATACATTGATGTGCTCAGCAACACTATGATGCCTGAAAGTGCACAGGAGGCATCTAAAGTGGAGAATTGACAAATTATTTTCTTGGTTGAAAAAACCTCCTTCACAACATATAGACAAGTCTAGAACATTCTTAAGGAGGTGGGTTTATCACTGTCACTCAAGGACAGGAAGTCATCCATTTCAGTAACACGATTCCATGGAGAGATGAAACCAAGATTTGGTTTCACTAGAATAATGGGAAGAGAACAGTATGTAAAAAGAAGGAAGGACTCTGATCTGGAGCATACCACATCATCTATCAAACATAGTGGAGGCAGTGTTATTGCTTGGGTTGTCAATGGAGTTGGGTCACTGGGGTTTACTAATGAAGTGAGTACAGATAGATGAATTGTGCTCAGACTCAGTAAAATGCTCTAAAACTGGTAGGATGCCTCTTCAAAGTACAGATGATGGTGACCATAACACACAACAAAAGCAACGCCATAGGTTAGTTCTGCTTCTTTTATTAATTTCAAAACCAGTTGTACATAATAGACATGAGTGCAACATTTGAGTCCCTTTTTAGTAGGTGCCCTTTTTCAAGCTGTTCTGATGTTCGGACATGTGTGAGTGGCTGATGCTCTTCGACCATAAATATACAACCGGACTGATCATGTTTTTCACAAGACAAAACTGAAGGCAGAGAGACACAAAGACAAGAAGAAGTGAAGACAGCTGTATAAGTCTGGGAAAGCATCTCAATGGTGGAAATTCCGTATTTGGCGATGTACATGCGTTCAGACTGCAGGCAGTCTTCAACTGTAAAATGTTTGGACCCAACTATGAAAGATTTTGTTTATCCTTATAATTATGATAATTTGTCCACTTATTTTTGAGCTTGTCAAAACAGAGAAACTATTTAAAAAGTACTGGTATTCTTACATGCTTAATGCAATATTGTTAAAATTTTCGACTTTAAAGAGGACCTTTCATGGGTTTATCTTTCAGTAACTAAATACCTTTATTGGTAGGGCACCCCCCTCTGATGCTGGCAACCTGTCCAGTTTTTGAAAATAGCGCTCCTCATCGGAGAGCGTCACAGCCAAGGAGTTTTTTTTCTCCCTGGTTGTGATGCTCTCCGATGTGATTGGACCGCGACACAGCCAGGGAGAAGGAGACGCCCATTGAGAAACCCAGGCGTCTCCTCCTCCCTGTTCCGATGCTCAGTATTAGCATACTGAGCGGGAGAAATACTGAGGGCCACAGCAGGGCGGAGGTGCGCTATTTTCAAAAACCAAACCAGGTGCCAGCATCAGCGGGGGGTGCCCTACCAATAAAGGTATTTACTGTAGTTACTGAAAGATAAACCCATGAAAGGTCCTCTTTAAGCTAAAAGTGTACACTTCAATCATATATTGATGGCTTTGTCTCAAAATTTCTGTACTGATAAGCTCTGGTACATCTGTATGTTACAAAACCCAGCTGGATTAAGCAACCCAATTTCCCATCTAAACATAAAGCAAATTATTATTTTATTTCCTGCTAAGCTTTGTCACGCATTTATGAAGACAAAAACAGTCTAATGGTAGTGCAGTCTGAGGTCAGCTCAGGCTCTCTTAATACAATATAGCCTCAGGTTATCAAGTAATGTTTCAAGGCAGGATGAATTAACAGCCTAATTACACAAAGGAAGATGTGTCTTGTTCATTTTCCATAAAACAATGTGCTCATTCAGACATAGTAGGGTTCTGGAATAAAACCAAATATTAAATATCAGTGTCATGATGTTGTTATTGTAGATGGTGACTTGTTATATGATGTGTTTGAAACACTGAGACATACTGTTCACATCTCTAATCATAGACCTAACCTGCACTCTAGGACAGTATTGCTATACTAGCTGCCATTGTACCATAATACCAAGAGTTCAAGTGCGAGGATGCCAAAATATGGCACCCAAACTTCTGTGCAGTGCGGTTTAGTCACCCTGACTGAAAAACATATTCTAGGATATTTGGGATTCATAGGTTGTAGAGATGAGCGAATCTATTCGCTGCTTTGTATATTCGTATCTAATCTTGGAAATTTTCTTCTCCGAAGAGAATCTGAATTTCGTCTGATTTGCTTCGTATTATTCGTAAACGTACGCAAAAATTTGACCGCTAATTATACAGTACAGACCAAAAGTTTGGACACACCTTCTCATTCAAAGAGTTTTCTGTATTTTCATGACTTTGAAAATTGTAGATTCACACTGAAGGCATCAAAACTATGAATTAACACATGTGGAATTATATACTTAACAAAAAAGTGTGAAACAACTGAAAATATGTCTTATATTCTAGGTTCTTCAAAGTAGCCACCTTTTGCTTTGATTACTGCTTTGCATACTCTTGGCATTCTCTTGATGAGCTTCAAGAGGTAGTCACTTGAAATGGTTTTCACTTCACAGGTGTGCCCTGTCAGGTTTAATAAGTGGGATTTCTTGCCTTATAAATGGGGTTGGGACCATGAGTTGTGTTGGGCAGAAGTCAGGTGGATACACAGCTGATAGTCCTACTGAATAGACTGTTAGAATTTGTATTATGGCAAGAAAAAAGCAGCTAAGTAAAGAAAAACGAGTGGCCATCATTACTTTAAGAAATGAAGGTCAGTCAGTCCGAAAAATTGGAAAAACTTTGAAAGTGTCCCCAAGTGCAGTCGCAAAAATCATCAAGTCCTACAAAGAAACTGGCTCACATGAGGACCGCCCCAGGAAAGGAAGACCACGACTCACCTCTGCTGCGGAGGATAAGTTCATCCGAGTTACCAGCCTCAGAAATCGCAGGTTAACAGCAGCTCAGATTAGAGACCAGGTCAATGCCACACAGAGTTCTAGCAGCAGACACATCTCTACAACAACTTTTAAGAGGAGACTGTGTGCAGCAGGCCTTCATGGTAAAATAGCTGCTAGGAAACCACTGCTAAGGACAGGCAACAAGCAGAAGAGACTTGTTTGGGCTAAAGAACACAAGGAATGGACATTAGACCAGTGGAAATCTGTGCTTTGGTTTGATGAGTTGATTTGAGATCTTTGGTTCCAACCACCGTGTCTTTGTGCGATGCAGAAAACGGATGGACTCTACATGCCTGGTTCCCACCGTGAAGCATGGAGGAGGAGGTGTGATGGTGTGGGGGTGCTTTGCTAGTGACACTGTTGGGGATTTGTTCAAAATTGAAGGCATACTGAACCAGCATGGCTACCACAGCAAGTGGCATGCTATTCCATCCAGTTTGCGTTTAGTTGGACCATCATTTATTAATCAACAGCACAATGACCCCAAACACACCTCCAGGCTGTGTAAGGGCTATCTGACCAAGAAGGAGAGTGATGGGGTGCTACGCCAGATGACCTGGCCAGTGGCCACCACAGTCACCAGACCTGAACCCAATCGAGATGGTTTGGGGTGAGCTGGACCGCAGAGTGAAGGCAAAAGGGCCAAGTGCTAAGCATCTCTGGGAACTCCTTCAAGACTGTTGGAATACCATTCTAGGTGACTACCTCTTGAAGCTCATCAAGAGAATGCCAAGAGTGTGCAAAGCAGTAATCAAAGCAAAAGGTGGCTACTTTGAAGAACCTAAAATATAAGACATATTTTCAGTTGTTTCACACTTTTTTGTTAAGTATATAATTCCACATGTGTTAATTCATAGTTTGATGCCTTCAGTGTGAATCTACAATTTTCATAGTCATGAAAATACAGAAAACTCTTTGAATGAGAAGGTGTGTCCAAACTTTTGGTCTGTATTGTACGTAAGATACGTATGAACTGTAAGTAAATTTCCGCATTCTGCGTACGGCGGGAAAATGACGTTCCACCCCTGCAAGAACGGGAAAGTGTAGATACGCCCCCCTCAGAACTGGAAAAAAACAATAGTACGCTAAGGATTTGTACGCAGTTTTGTACGCTCATGGTTGCGTGTTCACATAAGTTGCGTACTGTTAACAAGTGTACGTTCGTTATTAGTGTGCAAATGTTTGCAAAAAACCACATAATAACTAGAGATGAGCGAGCATACTCGTCCGAGCTTGGTGCTCGTTCGAGTATTAGGGTACTCGTAAGTACTCGCAGCTCGGACGAGTATCTCGCCATACTCGAGGAAATGGCAACTTCCGCATCGTGCTTTTTTGGCGCCTATAAAGACAGCCAATCACAAGCCAGGAGACTCTACAGTACACCCAGCATCACGTGGGGCCCTTACATGTCGATAGCAGGGGTTGGCTGGCCTGATCAGGTGACCCTGGAATATACTAGTGACTGGCCGCGGCGCTCGGCTCAGATGCCGTCTGGATGTCCTTAGGGATAGAGCTGCTGCCTTTCAGGGACAGTGTTAGGGCCTGAATTTAGTTCTCAGTTAGGCAGGAATCACCCACAAAGAACCCAACAGCCCTTCTAAGGGCTAGAAGAATTTTTTTTTTGTCTCCTGGCTTGGCTGGCTGGCTGGCACTAGTAGTGCAGCTATCGCCATATCTAACCCTGTTTTTTTTTTATTGTTCTATCTCAGTGATACAAATCCATTGCACACAGCAGTGTGGAACCATTTTGTGTGTCACAGTTCAGCACTGACTCACTCCAATCCATATATACTGTCCAGGTGACACTTTCTGTACGTCACAGAATACAACCAAGTCATTTGCTACCAATATCATCTACAGCTTGATCCAGAAAACTCTCTGTGCGACATTTGTCTGGGTCGCAGACTAAATAGCCACCGTTAACAGGGTGTCAGTCAGTTCTACCATATTTCCTGCACGTCACGTTCCCAAAAAAACAAAATATAAAAAAAAAAATATTTTTTTCAGTTGTTTTAGCTCAGTGATACAAATCCATTTTACTCAGCTGCGTGTAACCTTTCTGTGTGTCACAGTTCAGCACATTCGCTCCGATCCGTATATACTGTCCAGGTGACACTTTCTGTACGTCACACAATACAACCAAGTCATTTGCTACCAATATCATCTACCGCTTGATCCAGAAAACTCTCTGTGCGACATTTGTCTGGGTCGCAGACTAAATAGCCACCGTTAACAGGGTGTCAGTCAGTCCTACCATAGTTCCTGCACGTCACGTTCCCAAAAAAACAAAATTGTAAAAAAAATATAAAAAAACAAATATAAAAAAAAATATTTTTTCAGTTGTTTTAGCTCAGTGATACAAATCCATTTTACTCAGCTTTGTGTAACCTTTCTGTGTGTCACAGTTCAGTACACTAGCTCCCATCCGTATATACTGTCCAGGTGACACTTTCTGTACGTCACAGAATACAACCAAGTCATTTGCTACCAATATCATCTACCGCTTGATCCAGAAAATTCTCTGTGCGACATTTGTCTGGGTCGCAGACTAAATAGCCACCGTTAACAGGGTGTCAGTCAGTCCTACCATAGTTCCTGCACGTCACGTTCCCAAAAAAACAAAATATAAAAAAAATAATATTTTTTCAGTTGTTTTAGCTCAGTGATACAAATCCTTTTTACTCAGCTGCGTGTAACCTTTCTGTGTGTCACAGTTCAGCACACTCGCTCCGATCCGTATAATCTGTCCAGGTGACACTTTCTGTACGTCACTTAATTCTACCGGACTTAACAAGTTTGTGGGTTTCAGTATACCAGGCCCGTGTAATTTTTTTTTTTTTTATCATACACCTATATACAAAAAATGTTGAACCCCAGGGCTAAGGGTCGAGGGCGAGGGCGTGGGCGTGGGCATTCAATTACTGCAGGGGGCAGAGGCCGTGGTCCTGGGCAGGGTGAGACAGTACCCGCTGATGAGGGAGCAGGGGAATTCCGCAGAGCTACACTCCCTAGCTTCATGTCTCAACTTACAGGGACACGTGGTAGAGGACTGTTGAAACCACAACAGTGCGAACAGCTGATCTCGTGGATTGCGGACAATGCTTCAAGTAATTTGTCCACCAGTCAGTCTTCCACGCAGTCCACCCACGTTACCCAAGGGAGCACTCCTCTGGCTCCTCCACCTCAACCTCCTTCCCCCCAGTCTGCCCCCTCCCAGGAAAATTTGGAATGCGATCCGGCATACTCTCAGGAACTGTTTTCTGGACCCTTCCCAGAGTCACAAACCACTTCTCAGGTTGCTGCTGACCTCGTTCCCGATGCCCAAGTTTTCCAACTGTCGCAGTCTGTGGGTGATGATGATGACAATGTTGAGTTAGTGGAAGAAGTATGTAAAGAGGTGTCAGACGATGAGGAGACACGGTTGTCAGACAGTGGTGAAGTTGTTGTTAGGGGAGGAATTCCGAGGGGGGAGCAGACTGAGGAATCGGAGGATGACGAGGTGACTGACCCAAGCTGGGTTGATATGCCGAGTGAAGACAGTGCTTCTGAGGCGGAGGCGAGTGCTGCACCAGAACAGGTTGTAAGAGGCAGTGGTGTGGCCAGAGGGAGAAGCAGGGCCAGAGCTGGTGCATCATCAGCAACTGTTTCACGTAGTGAAGCTCCCGTGGCGAGGCCTAGATGTTCGCAAGTCTGGAGGTTCTTTAAAGAAAGTGAGGATGACCGACGGACTGTGGTGTGCAACCTGTGCCACACCAGGATCAGCAGGGGTGCCACCACTACTAGCCTAACCACCACCAGCATGCGCAGGCATATGAGTGCTAAACACCCCACTCAATGGAACCAAGGCCGTTCACCACCTCCTGCGGGTCACACCACTGCTCCTTCCCCTGTGTCACTCGCTGCCTCTGCTAGTCAACCCCCCGCGTCACTCGCTGCCTCTGCTAGTCAACCCCCTGCCCAGGACCCCGGCACGAGCGCCTCCCGCCGGAAAACCACACCTTCGCCTCCACGATCCTCCACAGCGTCCACCAACGTGTCCCAGCGCAGCGTTCAGCTGTCTTTACAGCAGACGCTGGAGCGCAAGAGGAAATACAGTTCCACCCACCCACATGCCCAAGCCCTCAACGTCCACATCTCCAAATTGCTTAGCCTGGAGATGCTGCCCTATAGGCTGGTAGAGACCGAGGCCTTTCGAAATCTCATGGCGGTGGCTGCCCCTCGGTATTCCGTCCCCAGCCGCCACTATTTTTCCCGATGTGCCGTCCCAGCCCTACACCAGCACGTGTCACAGAACATCATCCGTGCCCTGACCAACGCTGTTTCTGAGAAGGTCCACCTAACCACGGACACGTGGACAAGTGCTGCCGGGCAGGGACACTATATCTCACTGACGGCACATTGGGTTAACTTGGTGGAGGCTGGGACCGAGAATGACCCTGGGGCCGCTCATGTACTGCCCACACCGAGGATTGCGGGGCCTACCTCGGTCACGGTCTCTCAGACGTACTATGCCTCCTCTCCTCCTCCGACCCCTCCTCCTCCACCGAATTACCATCCGTGGGCACGGCGCCTTCAGTCGGTAGCTCTAGGCGCAGCAGCAGTGCCGTGGGTAAGCGCCAGCAGGCGGTACTCAAACTGCTGAGCTTAGGTGACAAAAGGCACACCGCCCAAGAGCTGTTACAGGGCATCACGGCGCAGACCGATGTGTGGCTGGCACCGCTGAACCTCAAGCCAGGCATGGTTGTGTGTGACAACGGGCGTAACCTGGTGGCGGCTCTGCAACTCGGCAGACTGACACATGTGCCATGCCTGGCCCACGTGTTCAATCTCATAGTTCAGCGGTTCCTCAAGACATACCCCAATCTGTCTGATTTGCTCACCAAGGTGCGCCGCATCTGTGCGCATTTCCGCAAGTCGAGCACAGATGCTGCCACTCTCAGGGCAGCGCAGCGCCGCCTACAACTGCCCGCTCACCGACTGTTGTGCGACGTGCCCACGAGATGGAATTCCACATTAAACATGTTATCCAGAGTTTACCAGCAGCGCAGAGCGATTGTAGACTGCCAGATGTCATCTTCCACCAGAACTGGTAGTCAGGTCTCTCAGATTCCTCAAGTCTACAATGAGGAGTGGACGTGGATGTCTGATATCTGCCAGGTGTTGAGCAACTTTGAGGAGTCAACACAGATGGTCAGCGGCGATGCCGCCATTATCAGCCTCACCATCCCGCTGCTTTGCCTGTTGAAAAACTCACTGCTCAGCATCAAGTCGGATGCTTTGCGCTTGTCACAAGAGACGGTGGAGGAAGATACGTCGCTTGATAGCCAGAGCACCCTCCGGTCTGTTTCTCAGCGCGTATCGGAGGAGGGGGATGAGGATGAGGAGGAAGAGGAGGAGAATGTCGGCGAGACAGTAGAGGGTACCAGTGCTCAGTCCTTAACTCTTGAGCGTGTATGGGCTGAAGAGGAGGACTTGGAGGAGGAGGAGGAGGAGGAAATGGAGAGTCAGGTCAGTGAGGAGAGGGAATTCTTGCGTGTTGGGACTCTGGCGCACATGGCAGACTTCATGTTAGGCTGCCTATCCCGTGACCCTCGCGTTAGAAGAATTTTTTCCAACACCGATTACTGGGTGTTCACTCTCCTGGACCCACGGTACAAGCAGAACCTTTCCACTCTCATCCCTGCAGAGGAAAGGAGTATGAGAGTAAATAGGTATCAACAGGCCCTGGTGCACAAGCTGAAACAATTCTTCCCATCTGACGCCGCTAGCGGCAGAGGGCATGGTTCTGTGGGCCAAGTAGCGGGGGAGAGGAGGCGAGCAGGCAGCTTGTCCAGCACTGGCAGGGGAACGCTCTCCAAGGCCTTTGCCAGTTTTATGTCACCCCAGCAAGACACTGTCACCTGTCCCCAGTCTAGGCAGAGTAGGGGGGAGCTGTACAGAAAGATGGTGAGGGAGTACCTAGCTGACCATACCAACGTCCGTAGCGATCACTCTGCTCCATACAACTACTGGGTTTCAAAGCTGGACACGTGGCCTGAACTGGCGCTGTACGCCTTGGAGGTGCTGGCCTGCCCTGCCGCTAGCGTGCTGTCAGAGCGGGTATTCAGTGCAGCTGGTGGCGTCATCACCGATAAGCGTACACGCCTGTCAACTGACAGCGCTGACAGGCTGACGCTTATTAAAATGAACAAAGCCTGGATTTCACCGGAATTCAAATCTCCTCCGGGGGAAAGCAGCTAAAGATTTAAATAACTTATGTATCCGATTCCTCTTCTCTACTCCTCTTCTCTACTCCTCCTCCTCCATATCGTCTTTGCCTAACGCTGACCCAAAAAACACCATTTTTTAGAGGTCCAACTGGCACTCTTTTAGCACAATTTTTCAGGAGGGCCCCCTACAGGCCCTCTCTTTAAACAATTTTTCAGGAGGGCCCCCTACAGGCCCTCTATTCAAACAATTTTTCCAGAGGTCTACCTACAGGCCCTCTATTCAAACAATTTTTCCAGAGGTCCACCTACAGGCCCTCTCTCCAAACAATTTTTCCGGAGGTCCACCTATAGGCCCTCTGTCCAAACCATTTTAACGGAGGTCCACCTACAGGCCCTCTCTCCAAACAATTTTTCCGGAGGTCCACCTAAAGGCCCTCTGTCCAAACAATTTTTCCGGAGTTCCACCTACAGGCCCTCTCTCCAAACAATTTACTTCTTTGTCCTATCTTTCTCTCTCTCTCTCTACAAACTATTTTTCCGGATAGCTGCCATATACGGTATTAAACTGAGTAGTATACATAGAACACATACCACACTTGATCAAGCTCATAATTTACGACTGTACCGGTTGATGCTAAATTTTTAAGTTGGGGTCCTGCGTCGTCATTCTAAATACATCCGGCTGTTGTCACCACCACACACGCTAGCCCAGGGGGCACTCCTCTGGCTCTTCCAGCGAAACCTCCTTGCCCCAGCCTGCCCCCCCCACCTACAGGCCCACTCTACAAACAATTTAGCCGGATAGGGGACGTATTAGAAGTTGTACTCATGTTTGTTTTTGTTCTTCTTTTATCTGCCTCATGACCTGTGATAGGCAGAGCATGGACACGTCCCCTTAGCTGCAGTGGGAAAGACAATCCCCTGGCCAGAGCAAGCTCTTTTTTCGTTTTCCGTGTTCGAAAAATCCATTAAATATAGGGTCCCAAGATAGGGGACGTATACGGTATTAAACTGAGAAGAATCGATACTGCACCGGCTGATGCTAGAGTATTTCCAAATGCATTCCGGCTGTTGTCACCACCACACACGCTAGCCCAGGGGGCACTCCTCTGGCTCTTCCAGCGAAACCTCCTTGCCCCAGCCGCCCCCCCCCCACCTACAGGCCCACTCTACAAACAATTTAGCCGGATAGGGGACGTATTAGAAGTTGTACTCATGTTTGTTTTTGTTCTTCTTTTATCTGCCTCATGACCTGTGATAGGCAGAGCATGGACACGTCCCCTTAGCTGCAGTGGGAAAGACACTCCCCTGGCCAGAGCAAGCTCTTTTTCCGTTTTCCGTGTTCGAAATATCCATTAAATATAGGGTCCCAAGATAGGGGAGGTATACGGTATTAAACTGAGAAGAATCAATACCATACGGGTTAAAGCAACAGTTTTTCCAAATCCATTCCGGCTGTTGTCACCACCACACATGCTAGCCCAAGGGGCACTCCTCTGGCTCTTCCAGCGAAACCTCCTTGCCCCAGCCTGCCCCCCCCACCTACAGGCCCACTCTACAAACAATTTAGCCGGATAGGGGACGTATTAGAAGTTGTACTCATGTTTGTTTTTGTTCTTCTTTTATCTGCCTCATGACCTGTGATAGGCAGAGCATGGACACGTCCCCTTAGCTGCAGTGGGAAAGACAATCCCCTGGCCAGAGCAAGCTCTTTTTCCGTTTTCCGTGTTAGAAAAATCCATTAAATATAGGGTCCTAAGATAGGGGACGTATACGGTATTAAACTGAGAAGAATCAATACCATACGGGTTAAAGCAACAGTTTTTCCAAATCCATTCCCGGCTGTTGTCACCACCACACATGCTAGCCCAGGGGGCACTCCTCTGGCTCTTCCAGCGAAACCTCCTTCCCCCCCACCTACAGGCCCTCTCTCCAAACAATTTTCCCGGGTAGGGGGATGTATTAGATATTGTACTGATTCTGAATTGCCTCCTGCGATATACCGGAATCGAACCCGAATCAACTGCTTGGGAAGTAGCTATGCTCACCATTATACCACCAGCAGGCACAGCAACTGATAAGAACAGATACTAAACTTGATTTTAGCTGCAGTGCCAGCATGAGCAGTGGTGTCACCTGCAGGCGGTGATGGACCTTCGTTGCACCTAGTTGGGTGCTTCCCTTACATGTGATGGGTATTTGCCTCGCCTTTCTTGGTCAGGGTAACCACCAGGCTGTTGCCTGAGAATTTGGGGTAATTGTGGGATTAGGCAGCCTCAGAGGCATCAATGCATGCTGCCCCTGCTGTTTCCTGTCCATTTCCGTGGTGTTTCCATCATTTTCTGAGGTTTCCAGGTTTTCACCCAGCCTTCCCTAGGCAGAGCCTTGGTCCCCCGCAAAAATGCTCGAGTGTCCCATTGACTTCAATGGGGTTCGTTATTCGAAACGAGCACCCGAGCATCGGGAAAAGTTCGACTCGAATAACGAGCACCCGAGCATTTTAGTGCTCACTCATCTCTAATAATAACGTATAATTTGTAAGCAGCTTCGTCGAATAGATTCATATTCGTTCGAATCTTGTGAAAACTTTGACGAATATTCGACTAAGCAAATTTTGGATGATTTGCTCATCTCTAATAGGTTGACCATGCAAGTCTCATAGAATTAACAGTACTTTACTCAGAAGAAGCAAATCCTCTGTTGCCTTGCATTTCTTCTGATTAAGGTATGTTTATGATGTAATGGAAAGTTGTTCCAAGTTAAAGGGGTATTCCGGTAAAGTAATGTAATTTTTGAAAAACTGCATTAAGGCTGCAAGCTGTGACCCAACCAGAACCCATACCTATACGTAGAACCAGAACTTCAACTTACCTTGCAAACCATTTGTCTAGCTCCTATGTGAGCCTGCAACACACTGAGAGTATCATGGCACCTGATCTTTCCTGCTTTCCTGCTGTGAGTGTTGATGTTTATTGATTGGCTGCCTGATATGCAGTCCAGTCACATTCCCTCTACTCATTAATCACCAGCATACTAACACTCCCTTTGTTACACAAGACATTTAGCTAGAGAATTGATAGCAACACACTGAGCATGCTCAACCTAACAAAGGCTCAGAACTACTGGTCGATTCCATGGTAATTTATGAGGAAAAATGGGGTAGCAGAGGAAGAAAACTACTTTTATAACTACTGAACGGTAAATATGTGAAATTGACATTATATTAGGTAATGATTGAGGATGAATTAACCTAAAACATAAGTTATATTTATGGTAACTGGAATACCCCTTTAAGCACAAACCATTAAAAGTGGCACATGAGAACACGGATCCTAGGCATAAAGGGCTATACTGGTTATTTTTAATTATTCCCTATCCACATGATAAGGGATAAATATTAAATTCCCGAGGGGTCCGACAGCTGAGACCACCACCAATCACAAGAACAGGGGCCCACAAGACACCCCAAAATGAACAGAGTGGCAAGGTGAACATGCACATTGCCGCTCCATTCAACCCCTATAGAACTGTCTTAAATAGCTGAGTGCTAAATTCAACTATATCCAAGTTACAGTCCCATAAAAATGAATGGACTGGCAGTACAAATGCTCAACCTGCCAATCTCCTCATTTCAGGGGCCCATGAGGTATGTTCCTCCCATTCTCATGATCAGTGAGGGTACCAGTGTTCACACTCCCACTGGTCTAATAGTTATTCCCTATCCTGTGTAAAGGGAATAACTTGAAATAACCGGAAAAACCCTTGAAAAATATTGGCTAGGCTTAGTATATAATATAACACATGAAGTGCAAGAGCAAAGGGGTTGTCTAGTTTTATCCAATGTAGAATCTCTACAAATAAGGTTTCTCACTCTGGAGGACAAAGTCCGTCCATGCATTACAAAAATAACCCATTCATTTCAATAAACATCATAACCCATTCATTTCAATAAACATCATGTTTATTTACGGCGCTGCAGAAACATTTGCCACCTGCTGTCAAGTTCCTACACAAAACAGCTAATCAATGGGGTCCTAATAGCAAGATATCTTCTGATTAGCTGAATTATCAGCAGAAGCTTAAATGAATGGGTCCAAATACAAATTCTGTAACATAACCCCCCACTTCATTTATAGTATTGGTGTCTTTTTATATGGCGAAGGAGTGTTTAAGCCTCTCCTGGCACCAAAACTTTAGTATTAAATCTTTAACAGTGAACCATCAATTCACTGTATTTACAAGAAAATGGGTCAGAAAAGTCTAAGTTGGAAAAAAAAAACATAGTATCCCTGAAAACATCTCTGAGCTTAGGTGTGCCAGAGCCTCTATAGTGAGAGATACGCTGTGTAACTGTTCTTTAGCATGGCTATTTGATGGAGGTTATGAACAAAGGAGCTTCCAAAACCTGAGAACCACAGAAACTATTTTTGAATATGAAGACCTTGTTTTAAGATGCAGAATATAAAGGATGACAAAGTGAAAAGGTTGATCCTACACCATTTCCTCCCTCTGGAATATCATCTGGCATAACTTTCTTCCCTCTACCATTATCTTGATGCCACTGCTTACATCTTGCTCTTGTAAACAGCTAATTTGTCAAATATATACAGTCACATCCTCAAGAAGTTAAGAGAGACACATCTGTGACTTTGGAACAGAAACATCAAAGGGAGAAACACATCTAATGCCAAATTTACAGGAAGTCAATTGGATTGTCTTGATTTGCATTTGTGGATAAAAAAATAAAAAATAAATGAAGTTACATGATGACAAGAAGAGTTTTTTGAATTAGTGGTCTGGAAATTTGTCCAAAGGCCTTAAAACTGTATGTTGGAACTAATCTCTTAATAATATAAAAATGAGTTTCTGTCTGTCTGTCTGTCTGTTCTCTATGCGCGACCAAACTACTGGACCGATTTTCACCAAATTCGGCACACAGGTACATCAGGTGTCCGGGAAGGTTTTAGACCAGGTCTCATCTCTCTAGGACATACCGTTCCTGAGATATTACCAAAATATGATCTCGATTAGCCAACATTACAACTGGGAACTTTGGTTTTAAACTCCAACTGCCATTCTCTGCAAAGCCACACACAGGGAGGGAGTTTCCATAACAACAAGGTAATTATCAGCAGCTGAGGATCTCATCCATTTCTATTCACTGACACTGTTAAAGGTATTCCGGTTACCATAAATATAACATGTTTTTTTCTATTACTACAGTTCAGTAGTAATAAAAGATGTTTTCCTCCACTGCTGTCTATTGCGTGGGCTCATAAATAAGCATGGTATTGACCTTTAATTCAGGCCACCCTAAAAGAAGTACTTAAAACCCCCGCCCCAGGTCTCACTAAGCCACACCCCCGACTCCATCAGGCCACACCCCCTTTCACTCCGCAGCCAACAGAGATTGAAAAAATAAAGGTAAAAATCAACTTCTGTCAGCTGCAGGGATGGGTGGGAGGTTGACTTTCTTTCTGCAACGACACACAAACATTAAATAAAATAGATTAAATACACCCATGCGAAGCGTCTTGCTAATCCACGCCCCCGACTCTGTCAGGTCACGCCCCCTCCCACTCCGCAGCCAATGGGAATTGAAAAAATGAAGGTAAAAATAAACTTCTGTTTGCTGCAGGGGTGGGAGGGTGAATTTCTCTCTGCAACGACACACAAAAATCGTAGATGAAATTGACTCATTTTAGACTACGACCATTCAGTACTAATAAAAGATGTTTTTTTTTCCACTGCTACCCATTGCGGGTCCCCATAAATTACCATGTCATCGACCTGTAATTCATGCCACTGACACTGACCCCCGCCCCAGATCTCTCGAAACCACGCTCCGACTCTGTCAGGCCACGCCCCCTGCCACTCCGCAGCCAACGGGGATTGAAAAAATTAAGGTAAAAATCAACTTCTGTCAGCTGCAGGGGTGGGAGGGAAGTTGGATTTCTTTCTGCAACAACATACAGAAACATTAAAGGGTTTCTGTCACCAGTTTTGGGCATATAAAACAGGATGACATTTGCAATGTGCAAATGTCACCTGATGCCCAAACTGGTGATGATTTTTTTACTGGTGCCCCCGTTTTTGAAATAAATCATCTTTTGTTGTATGCAAATGAAGCTTACTAGGTGCAAGGGGCGGTTACCTCGCACCTAGTAAGCTCCGTTTGCCCACCCGCGGTCACGCCTACCTTCACTTGATTGACAGGGCCAGGCAGCTTGTTGGATCCTCTGCCGGCCCTGTGCTCCATTCAAATCCCGCGCCTGCGCCCTGCGGAATAAAAGCGGCGCAGGCGCAGTGAGCGGCGCTGGCCGCCGGGCTCCCGGCTACCTCACTGCGCCTGCGCCGATGACGTCATGTGTACTCTGACGTCATCGGCGCAGGCGCAGTGAGGTAGCCGGGAGCCCGGCGGCCAGCGCCGCTCACTGCGCCTGCGCCGCTTTTATTCCGCAGGGCGCAGGCGCGGGATTTGAATGGAGCACAGGGCCGGCAGAGGATCCAACAAGCTGCCTGGCCCTGTCAATCAAGTGAAGGTAGGCGTGACCGCGGGTGGGCAAACGGAGCTTACTAGGTGCGAGGTAACCGCCCCTTGCACCTAGTAAGCTTCATTTGCATACAACAAAAGATGATTTATTTCAAAAACGGGGGCACCAGTAAAAAAATCATCACCAGTTTGGGCATCAGGTGACATTTGCACATTGCAAATGTCATCCTGTTTTATATGCCCAAAACTGGTGACAGAAACCCTTTAAATGAAATACATTAAATATACCCGTGCAAAGCAATGTTTTCTTCCACTGTTACCCATGGCGTGTCCTCATAAATTACCATGGCATCGACCTGTAATTCTGGCCACCATCAAAAGAAGGACTTAAAACCCCGCCCCAGGTCTTGCAACGTCACGCCCCCGACTCAGTCAGGCCATGACCCCTCCCACTCCGCAGCCAATGGAGATTGAACAATTGAAGGTAAAAATCAACATCTGTCAGCTGCAGGGATGGGAGGGAGGATGACTTTCTCTCTGCAACGACACACAGAAACATTAAATGAAATAGATTAAATATACCCGCGCAAAGCAATGTTTTCTTCCACTGCTACCCATTGTGTTTCCTCAAATTACCATGGCATTAACCTATAATTCAGGCCACCCTGAAATGAAGGACTTAACCCCCCCCCCGTGTCCCATTAAACCACACCCCCTCCCACTCCACAGCCAATAGGGATTGAAAAAATGAAGGTAAAAATCAATTTCTGTCAGCTGCATTGACTTTCTCTCTGCAACGACACACAGTAACATTAAATAAATAGATGAAATATACCCAGGCGAGGCCGGGTCTTTCTGCTAGTATGTTTATGTTTTAGACTTTACAGTTAGATTTATAGGATGAGCTTCTGATATAAACAGATGTCTTAACAAACAGAACTGTGTAAAAACATATATATTATATTATATTATTTTTTACTATGGGGCACTGAGAGGGGTGGGTGGTCCCATAGAATATAGCTCCAGAGGATCCTCCAGTGGACCTTAAAAGTCCAGTTGAAGTTATCTCCATTTTAGACTGACTTTGAGGCCAATTGTTGCCAGTAGAGTTTAAACCTATTAGACAAAGATTCAGGTTGATCCCTTAAGTATGAAAAAAAGTACTCCACAAAATACTTGACGATGTGATGATACTACAGTCTGCCTATTGATGTACTAACAATACTGATAAATTTGAAGACACACTAAACTTAGAAAATACAATGCATTTGGAAAGTCTTCAGAAGTCCAGACCCTTTCTCTTTTTTTCACATTTTGCTACATTGTGGCCGTGTCCTAAAACTCCATAATGACAAAATGAAAAAGGAATGTTCAATTTATTGAAAAGGTAAGACTAAAATATTACACTGACATAAGTATTCAGGCTCTTAACTCTGAGCTTATTTGAAGCACCTTTGGCAGCTATTATAGCCTCCAGTTTTCTTGGATATGATGTCACAAGGTTTGCACACGTGGATTTTGACATTTTTTTGCTATTCTTCTCCGTAGATTCTATCAAGCTCTATCAGGTTGGATGAGGATCTTCGGTGGACAGCAATTTATTTTCAGGTCTCTCTATAGATATTTGATCGGGTTTAAGTTAGGGCACTGGCTGGGCCACTCAAGGGCTTTCACAGAGCTGTCTCTAAGCCACTCCTGTGTTGTCTTGGCTGTGTGTTTAGGGTCATTTTCTTGTTAGAAGGTGAATCTTCATCCCAGGCTAAGGTCCAGAGCAGTCTGGAACAGGTTTTCATTAAGAATATCTCTGTGCTTTGCTCCATTTAGCTTTCCCTCAACTCTAACTAGTCCCCTTTGCCAATCACTGAAAAATAACCCCACAGCATGATGTTGCCACTACCATGCTTTACTATAGAGATGGTATTGGACAAGTGATGATCAGTGCCTGGATTCTTCCAGAAACAATACTTAGAATTGAGACCAAAAAATTCAATTGCAGTTTCATCAGCCCAACTCATAAACTCCAGACAGCTTTCATGTTTCTTTTATTGAGGAGAGACTTCTTTGTGGCCACTCTGCCACAAAGCCCAGATTGGGGGAGTGCTGCAGTGATTGTTGACCTTCAGGAAGTTTCTCCCATCTGCATACATGATGTTTGGAGCTTATTCAGAGTGACCATTGGGTTCATGGTAACCTCTCTTTGGCAAGGCCTTTCTCCCCCAATTGCTAAGTTTATTGGTTGCCAAATATAGGAAGAGACCTGGTTGTTCCAAACTTTTTCCATTTAAAATCTAGGGAGGCCACTGTGCTCTTGAAATCTTTCAGTGCAGCAGAAATTCTTTTGCAGAAGAACAAGGGAAATGAGAGGCCTTCAGAGCTAAAATTTAAGTGCCATAGCAAAGGGCCTGAATACTTATGTCCATGCAATCTTTTATTTTTTTTCTTTTTAATACATTTGAAACATTTCTAAAATTCTGTTTTCACTTTCTCATTATGGTTAGTAGGCGCAGAATGATGGAGGAAAACTTGATATTTATTTTATTTTAGCACATGGCTGCAACATAACAACATGTGGAAAACATGAAAGAGTCTACTGTGAAGACTTTCTGAATGCACTGGGCATATATGGAAATTAAAATTGACAAATCAAATAAATTTCTCTATGTGTCCCAGTCTACACATTCTCCACTCCTCATGTCTATCCAGTGCCTGGATATAAGAAAATATGCTGCAATTAGAGCCACTACCACGCATTTAATAGGACACAATGCATATTAACCCCTTCACCCCCGGAGCTTTTTTCGGTTCTGCATTTTCGTTTTGCGCTCCCTGCCTTCAAACAGCCATAACTCTTTTATTTTTCTGTTCACATAGCTGTATGAGGGCTTGTTTTTTGCGGGACAAGTTGTACTTTCCAATGCCACCATTTAATATTGCATACGGTGTAGTGGGAAGCGGGAAAAAAATTCCAAACCGGGTGAAATTGCAAAAAAAACGCTATTAAAAAAACGAAAGTTGCCCTTTTTTTTTTTTTTTTTTCCTTGTCAAATCTTGACCCCTATAACTTTTTGGTATTTATGTGTACAGAGCTGTATGGGGGCTCATTTTTTGCGGGACGATCTGAAGTTTTTATTGATATCATTCTGGGGTGTGTATGACTTTTTGATCACTTTTTATTTAATTTTTTTTAGAAAAAAAAGTGACAAAAAACGGCAAATCGCCATTTGGACGCTTTTTTCCGCCACACAATTCGCCGTATTGGAATTTTTTTTTTATATTTTAAAAGTATGGGCGTTTTCGGTCACGATGATACCCATGATGTCTATATTTATTGTTATTTAGGTATTTATTTTTTACTTATACGGAAAGGGGGGTGATTTGAACTTTTACATCTTTTTTATTTTTTATATATTTTTTAACTTTTTTTTTTAATTTTTTTTTTACTATTAGAAAGCTCAAATATGGGCTTATATATTGTGGCTTTTTTTTTTCTTTATGAGCAATTCTGGGTTTTATAGACTTTAAATCCATGAATTGCTCATTTCTTATCCTGGCCTGCCATCTAGTGGCCAGAATAAGAATTGCACTTTGAAAACTGTAATCCTCACCAGCGAGGATTACAGTTTTCATATGGTGTACAGACACCCCGATTGGCCACACGGGGTGTCTGTACACCACCCGGAAGCGTTCGCTTCCGGGTTTAGACGCAACTAGATGCCGTGATCACGTGTGATCACGGCATCTAGTCAACCCGGAAGACGCCGCCGATGTAGTAGGTAGCGGCAAGTCTCTGCTGTTAGAAACAGCAGAGACTTGCCGGCCATGACGCCCGCCGCACCCGTGAGCGGGCGCCATGTGCCCGCATCGCCCCAGCGCCGTACATGTACGGCGCTGGGGGTGAAGGGGTTAAAGGGCTGTTTTTTATTACTATGATTTTTTAACAGATATACTCATGTAGTTAATTACCTCGTGTACAGAGATGAGCGAATCATCCAAAATTTGCTTCACCGAATATTCGCAGAATTTCTGACAAGATTCGTATTTATACGAATTTATTCGGTCGAATCTACGTTCAAAAAAACATTGTTGTTTTGCGAACATTCCTGCACAAATTACGAACATGCATTCAGCTTAGTTAAAAGTACGCAATACATAAGGATTAGCGTGCAAAAGTGCGTGCGAATCCTTAGCGTACTATTAACGGCGAATGCATCATACTCAAGACGCTAGGCCGCGGCGTACAGTCTTTAGAGGCAGTCCATATGAGGTAGAAAAATAAGGTGCTCGCTGCTAGCTATCCAGCTAAGTGCATAATTTACTAAAAACACTGGACAATAAGTGCATAATAGGACACATACATTGCAGTACCTGAAAAAGAATACACACAATGGGCTAAAGTGCTGAACCTGTAAAATCAGTGTAGCTAAAATGCAGCAAAGATATAAGTATGCAAAGATTTTAGTGCAATCAATTTCACATTTGCAAGCATAAAAGGCTCAGATATACGTTTGAGTCTCTCCTTATGGCTCCTTAGCATGATAAAACACTGTGTGGAAGACACAGTCCAAAATTCAATTGTAATCCACGTGAGGTAATATTGTAATCTAAACAGGTAAAGTGTAATCCACATGGATAATAGAAAATGGTAGCAAATAGAGAACCCTTTTTGCAAAGGGGGCTCCCAAATAACCTGAGAAGAGGGGAAAAGGAAAATAGGCGCACTTAGGCGCAACTGGTACTTTTCTGCAGAATGGGGGGAGTCCTGACTGACAGCCATGTCCACTCCAGCTGGGTGAGAATCAAACGGGGACAATACATTACATATTAGAAAAAAGCAGCACATAGAGAACACTTTTTGCAAAGGGGGCTCCCAAATAACCTGAGAAGGGGGTTAAAAGGAAAATAGGCAAGCTTAGGCACAACTGGGACTTTTCTGCAGAATGGGGGAGTCCTGACAGCCATGCCCATCTGGGTGAGAGTCAAATGGGGGCAATACAAACAACCAAACATAAAAAGTGCAAACTAGTTCTCACCCGTCAGGTGCAGTCCATAGTGTGGCTCCTATTGGTCCTCCTGAGGTGTCCATTACATCACCCAGCCAGTAGAATGGTTCCTCAAATGAGGGACCTGAAGTCCTCCTCGCTGGAACTGCTGCTAAACGTCATCAGAGGACACTCCTGCCTCTTGTAGGCCACGCTCGTGGCCGTAGTAGAACTCCAGTGCCCTCTTCTTCTGGAATTCAGACTTGACCGGGTCCGGGTGGTGGTGACGCTGACGAGCGCTGCAGCCATTTTTGTGCTTTTCCGGATCGGGGACAGCAGGGTTAAGGACTTCTGGCTGCAGCGGTTCTAGTAAGGTTGCATCCAGGGAAGTAGCCCCAGCTTCCCTGGCTACTGCTGGCTTCATCTTCCACGGCAGCTGGTATTGGTGGATGACCGTGGATTGGAATATAAAGGATGTTGTCGTCAGCTGACCCAGCTGAAAGGACTGTGGTGGTGGTGGTGCTGGCAGTCCAGGAATCAGAGGCTCCGGCTGTGGCTGTGGCTTTTCCCTGAACCGGAGGATGCCATCTGGGGACTCCTGAAGGCAGCACAAGCATCCTGGACCTGGTGGTTCATCCGGCCACACTTCAGGTTCTGTTGTAGGTACCAGCGGCTTTGAAAGGAGGGTAACCCCGGACTCAAAGGGGCCTTTCAGGGATGCCATGGGGGTGTACTCCACCTGATCCCCCACGTACAGGTTGTGCCAAAGTTGTGGCAGGTACGGCCATTTCACCAACATGCGGCCCAAAAACTACTCCTTTCCATCCTCATCGTCTGCCAGGAAGCCAGACCCTCTCTCAACGGAAAACCACAGGACCGTTCCCTTTTGGCGTTCCAGTGCAGGATCTCCCAGCCTAGGGTGGTCCAGTACCTTGATAACCCTGTCCTCCACAGCGTTTTTGTAGTCCCAGACAGTCCGCGCATGGGTCGTCATTGATGGTGGCACAATCAGATTCTGCCTCATGGAAGGTGTTGTCGTGGATCTCCTCCTGGGCGGCGAAGTGGACGCTCCAGCCACCTCCACCGCACAAGCCACAGCAGACGTTCCAGCGCACCAGCCACAGCAGAGGCACCAGCCGCCTCATGACGAACCGCCTCACGATGCGCAGCAATCTCAGCGGCTGGTAAAGAAAACAAGGGCACTGAACCCCATGGGGTTCTCTTGATTTCAGACTGTGATACCCTGATGTCTGGAGCGGGCGGTGGTTTAGGGAACTCGTCCCCAAAGGCCATCTGGTTCCAGTTGGGACGCAGCTGTTTAGCCATGCTTTCTACTTGCTCAGTGTTTAGCGCTGGTCTAAACTGGTTCAGAAGAGGGTGGAGTACTGAGGGAGGAGTCTTCACTCCCTATACGTGCAAATAGTTAGATCCCGGTGGGCCGGGCTGTTTTTTTCCAGTTCTGAGGGGGGCGTATCTTCACTCTCCTGCTCTTGCGGGGCGTATCGTCATTTTCCCGCCTCATGCAGAATGCGTACGTTTCGTACGTTTCATACGTATCGTACGTATCGTTAGCATTCAAAAGTTTTCGAAGACTTACGAATAATATGAAGCAAATCCTAAAAAATCCGGATTCGCTTCAGAGGAGAAAATTTCCAAGATTCGATACGAATCTACGAAGCGGCGAATAGATTTGCTCATCTCTACTCGTGTACATTTTCTCCAATATTTTTTTGGACTCTCCTGATCTGTTTTTACCATGTAAAGCAATGACTTTGGTTTGTTTCCATCCTATATGTAGCACTTCTTTCCTTTCTCTGCCACAGCTCCAACAACCCTCAGGTAGTTGACATCTCCTTCCAAGCCAGCTAGTTACATAGACATGCCACCATCACTGCCTTATGGCTACTTTGACATGCCCATGGATATAACATCAGCTTGTGTCATAGGAAGAATTAGGGGACAGATGGAGAATGACTTCAGGATCTGATTACAGTTCTGCCTGTTAATATGGAGACAGATAGGTCTGCATGACAGCTGTAAAGAAAACACAGTGGGCAATTGTTTACTGATTATTTAGAAAGTTTTTCTTTTTTTTTATTAGAGAGTGGAAAAAAAAAAAAAATATATATATATATATATATAGTAAAGGCATTCCTCTAAGGTCTGTCTAACATTTACAAATTGCAGTGGTCTGGCACCTTCGTGGACCCAAGAAAGGCAGATTTTTAGAACGTCCATAAAATTCCACACTACAAACGTAAAGATTCAACTTAAAACTGCATTGTTAAACAGCAATGTAAGGATAAATATAACATTGATTACTTTTGATTGCTTACAGCAAATCCTGATATACAGCTATGGCCCGGTGGTATGTACCACTAAGGCAAACAAGGTTTATTTCATTTATTTTACTCTCTTTTTGTATAGAACAGCAAATTGCGTTTGTCTGCTGTTTATAGTCTCTTGTCACCTTCTAATAAAACATAGACTGTGTCCTCTCTACACCACATTCCATGTATTTCTCTATCTTGGATTGCGTTTAACACCGTTTGCCAGCACTTGGATTTTTAGCATAAAAACCTGCCAGTAAGATACAAATTAGTGCTAACAGAATTTAGAATCGTGGTTTAATAACCTAGCTTTTACACTTATCTGCCGGCTGCTAGAGAGTCTAGAGCTATCTTGTTTAATCCCAAGTGGCGAATCTGAGCTCTAGGTTTCCTCTTATTGAGCCTCATTTCTCTTAGTATGTGGTTGGCAATAACCAATTTTTTCTACCTTGGGATAGTGAACTATGGGACAGATTTAATCATCTTGTCTAAAATTTACCCAGCATAAACTGCCTGAACTTAGATACAATAGTTAGAAGATGTGGCACATCTTAGCTTATCTTGCTTGACATTTTTGTCTTCTTTATCCAGGTCAAGGCTAACTTAGCTTACATCATTATTTAGTACTGTTTGGAGATGAGTGAATCCACGTATACAATAGGATGTCCCCAAAGCTGCTGCTTAACTGACAGGGCTGGAGAATTTGGCCTGTGCTGCCAGTCCAAGTAGCAGCACAAGTTCAGAGGCTCTGCTTCAGGGTCTTCTAGGTCACAGGTGCAGAACTCTGCCTGATGAGATGAATTGACTCTTCATCCCTGGTGCCATTAATAAATCTGGTGCATTTTACTAATTCACTTACTGATGTGCCCTAGTAAAGTGGAAAAAGCCTCTAAAACCCATAATAAATGTGGCACACAACATGTGCATCAGAATTGTGACTCAAATTGTGACTGCAATTCTGACATGTTGATTAGTAAAATGGTTTGATTAGTCAATGGTCATTCTAAGCTGAATGTACCTGCCCTCATCAGATCACAGAAGATACACAGCACAATATAGGAAAAAGCTCTATCCAGAGAGACTGATGCTTTTTTCTATAGTGTGCAAGCACGACCACAGCTGATGGATTGCAGGGTGGTCTGTAGCCATGGAAACGAGCAGTGTATAACGTGATGGAAAAATGAATCAAGCCAACAAACGAGGCAATAGGGATAATAACAACACATTAGTAATTGTCTTCTAATAACGTTCTCTACATGATAAATGCAACTTACTGAAGTGAGACAACAACTTGGAAAGTACCAGCTTGGGTGACTGGCTGGGAACCCCTGGTTTCGTTGGCTTCTGGGTGAACTATAGTACCCAGAAAGATGATCAAAATTAGGGTATTAGGGTTATTCAATTTACAAAAAAGACAACTAAGGGGAGATCTAATAATTAATATATCAGGGGTCAGTACAGAGATCTCTCCCATCATCTATTTATCCCCAGGACTGTGACGATGGGAAATCCTCTGCGCCTGGAGGAAAAAAAAAGTTTATACACAAACATAGAAGAAGATTCTTTACGGTAAGAGCAGTGAGACTACGGAACTCTCTGCCTGAGGAGGTGGTGATGGTGAGTTCACTAAAAGAGATCAAGAGGGGCCTGGATGTATTTCTGGAGGGTAATAATATTACATGTTATAGTTACTAGAGAGGGGTCGTTGATCCAGGGAGTAATTCTCATTGCCTGATTGGAGTCGGGAAGGAATTTTTTCCCCTAAAGTGAGGAAAAATAGCTTCTACCTCACAGGGTTTTTTTTTTTGCCATCCTTTGGATCAACTTGCAAGATAACAGGCCGAACTGGATGGACAGATGCCTTTTTTCAGCCTTATAAACTATGCTACTGTGTTACTGTGTTAAATCTTCCCTGGTAATCAGGGCAAGCAAAGCTGCACTGCAAAGCGTGGAACAAGGAATGACCAGCAAATTTCTGAACAGATCTCCTTCAGACATTGATCATTAACAAAAATGTAATGCATCCCTCAGCATCTGTTCTTATAGGTGAGTGCTTTTTTGTATGTGTGTGTGACAGAAACGCCAGATGGAAATTTGCTATTACCAGTGGCGTAGCTACTGGGGGGGCAGGGGGGGCGACGGCTCCGGGCCCAGTGACTCAAGGGGGCCCATAAAAATAAAAATCTTACTTACCTGTTCTGCACTGCGGCTGCCCTCCGGTCCGCGCTCTGCTCTCCTCCCTGGCGGCACGCACTATGACCTGACGCTGCGTGCAGCGTCAGGTCATAGTGTGCGCGGGCCAGGGAAGAGAGCGGAGCGTGGACCGGAGGGCAGCCGCAGCGCAAAACAGGTAAGAGAGGTTTTTTATTTTTATCTTATGTGGCTGGGTGGGCTGATCTGAGGTCTGATGGGGGCACAATACGCTGATCTGAGGTCTGATGGGGGCACATTAAGCTGATCTGAGGTCTGATGGGGGCACAATACGCTGATCTGAGGTCTGATGGGGGGCACAATAGGCTGATCTGAGGTTTGATGGGGCACAATAGGCTGATCTGAGGTCTGATGGGGGCACAATAGGCTGATCTGAGGTCTGATGGGGGCACAATATGCAGATCTGAGGTTTGATGGGGCACAATACGCTGATCTGAGGTCTGATGGGGGCACATTAAGCTGATCTGAGGTCTGATGGGGGCACAATACGCTGATCTGAGGTCTGATGGGGGGCACAATAGGCTGATCTGAGGTTTGATGGGGCACAATAGGCTGATCTGAGGTCTGATGGGGGCACAATACGCTGATCTGAGGTCTGATGGGGGCACAATATGCAGATCTGAGGTTTGATGGGGCACAATATGCTGATCTGAGGACTGATGGGGGCACAATACGCTGATCTGAGGTCTGATGGGGGCACAGTACGCTGATGTGAGGTCTGATGGGGGCACAGTACGCTGATCTGAGGTCTGATGGGGGCACAGTACGCTGATCTGAGGTCTGATGGGGGCACAGTACGCTGATCTGAGGTCTGATGGGGGCACAGTACGCTGATCTGAGGTCTGATGGGGGCACAGTACGCTGATCTGAGGTCTGATGGGGGCACAGTAAGCTGATCTGAGGTCTGATGGGGGCACAATACGCTGATCTGAGGTCTGATGGGGGCACAATACGCTGATGTGAGGTCTGATGGGGGCACAGTAGGCTGATCTGAGGTCTGATGGGGCACAATACGCTAATCTGAGGTCTGATGGGGCACAGTAGGCTGATGTGAGGTCTGATGGGGCACAATACGCTAATCTGAGGTCTGATGGGGGCACAGTAGGCTGATCTGAGGTCTGATGGGGCACAATACGCTAATCTGAGGTCTGATGGGGGCACAGTAGGCTGATGTGAGGTCTGATGGGGCACAATACGCTAATCTGAGGTCTGATGGGGGCACAGTAGGCTGATCTGAGGTCTGATGGGGCACAATACGCTAATCTGAGGTCTGATGGGGGCACAGTAGGCTGATGTGAGGTCTGATGGGGCACAATACGCTGATCTGAGGTCTGATGGGGACACAGTAGGCTGATGTGAGGTCTGATGGGGGCACAGTATGCTAATCTGAGGTCTGATGGGGGCACAGTAGGCTGATGTGAGGTCTGATGGGGCACAATACACTAATCTGAGGTCTGATGGGGGCACAGTAGGCTGATGTGAGGTCTGATGGGGCACAATACGCTGATCTGAGGTCTGATGGGGACACAGTAGGCTGATCTGAGGTCTGATGGGGCACAATATGCTAATATGAGGTCTGATGGGGGCACAATACGCTGATCTGAGGACTGATGGGGGCACAATACGCTGATCTGAGGTCTGATGGGGGCACATTCTGCTGATCTGAGGTCTGATGGGGGCAGGGGAGTGATGTAAAAACTGGGGACACGTTTCCTTTAACATAGGAGTCCCCTTGTTTTTTACTCCTATTAATCCTATATTTTACTGCATTATGTGGTAGAGTATTTAGACTAGGGTATGTAGAAAGTCTATTGTACTGTACTTAGCAGCATAGACGATCTTGCAGTTTATATAGTCATCTTTCTAATACAATATTATAACCACAACTAGTAGTATGTGCCTGTGAAGTTGGAAACGTGCGTTTGGGAAGCCAATAAGTGGGGGGCCCACTCAAGTATGTTTCGCCCCCCCTGTGCTGAACCTCTAGCTACGCCTCTGGCTATTACCCATGTTAACTATATTGAACTACATGTAATAATAATAAAGTTCTGACCAGTATCATGACTGAATGTTGTAAGAGTTACAATAAAATACTTGAGGTGAAAAAGATACCATACACCGATATCTAAAATTCAGGTCAAAACATAAGTGTTAAGACAACGAAGAATGCAGAAATACCTGTGACAATGTGAACACTAGGTGGCAATGTTTTCTTTGCTCATTGTGTAATATATCATACTATAGTGCCTACTTAACATGGCAGCTTGTACTCCTGAAGACTGTATAAATGTACAGCAGAATTATGATTTAAGGTGGGAATTGGAATGATAATAATGGCGTTGAACAATAATAATGTGATAATGAAGATAAAATTTGTAGGATACTTTGGAAAATAATTTATCATGTAGGCGAAGTTAAATCAAGGCACTTACTAATGTATTGTGATTGTCCATATTGCCTCCTTTTCTGGCTGGATTCATTTCTCCATTGCATTATATACTATTTGTATCCAGGGGCTACAACCACCACTGCAGCAAAGATATGAGGTGGCCTGGACATGAGCTGCTGTGCACGTGTGCCTATGAGCATTCCCAGGGTCTCGACCACCAGAAAGGACAGCGCTTTTCCCTATATTGTGCAAGCACAACCACCACTGATGGATTAAAGAGTAGTCGTAACCATGGAAATGAGCAGTGTATAATGTGATGGTAACATGAATCCAGATAGTAAAGGAAGCAATATGGATAATCACAATACATTAGTAAGTGCCTTGTATTAACTTTCTCTACATGATAAATGCCATTTGCTGAAGTTAGACAACCCCTTTAACCCTTTCAGCCTAGGAGTTTTTTTTTTTTTCGTTTTTGTATTTATGTTTTTCATTCCCTGCATTTCTGGGGCGATTACTTTTTTATTTTTCCATTCACATAGCCATATGGGGGCTTGTTTTTTGTGGGACTAATTCCACCATTTAATATTGCATATGATATAATGGGGAGCTAGAAAAAAAATTCAAATAGGGTGAAATTAGAAAATAAACACAATTCCGCAACAGCGTTATGTTTTTTTTTTTACGACATTCCCTATAAGGTAAAACTAACCAGTTACTTTTATTCTCCTGGTCAGTATGATAACAGCGATACCGAATATGCATTGTTTTTCTTAAGTTTTTAAACTAAAAAAAAACAAAAACCTTAAAAAATAGCTTTTCTTTTTGCCACCATATTCTGACCACTATAACTTTTTTGTAATTATGTGCCTGTAGCCATGTGCTCATTTTTTGGCGGTCAATCCTTACTTTTTATTCATACCATTTTGGGATGTGTCCGACTTTTTAATCAGTTTTTGTTTAAGTATTTGTGGGACGATGAATCATTCATTTTGACTTTTTTTTTCTGTTTTCATCATTTTCCATATGGAATAAATATTTTTAGATTTTAATGGTACTTGATCCTAGTACTAGTCAACCTATCCTATGATTATAAAGCCTTGCTACACCAAGGGGCCCAGGAAAACCAGGCCAACACCAATCGGCACATTCTGACAAATGCCAAAATCAAGGAGAATCAAAGATAAGTGAAAAGGAATACCAAGGAATGCCAGGAAATTGACCAGAAGATATTGGAGGATGAGGCCCTCCTCCTTCTGAGATGCCACAAATACTCAGAAGTGAGGGACATATGTCATAGATAAAGATGAGCGAATCTATTTGCTGCTTCGTAGATTCGTTACGAATCTTTGTTTTTTCCTACAATGAAGCGAATCAGTATCTTTTCAGATTCGCTTCAGAAGAATCTTCTTAAATCTTTGTACGCTAACGCTACGTACACATCATATAATTTGTACGCTAATGCTACGCATCTGATAATTTGTACGCTAATGCGTATGTATTCAGTTAAGTAGCGTACTTTTACTGTATGTTTATTTGTGCGGGCCTAGACAATAAGACAAGTGCTTTGTACGCACTTTATACACTCATGCGTACGTATTCGCGGGAATGTTCGCAGGACACTAATATTTTTTAACGCAACTTGGACCGAATCGAATCTTATCCGAGCCAAATCTTTTTAAAAATTCGGCCAATATTCGCCGAAGCGAATCATTGATGATTCGCTCATCTCTAGTCATAGACTTTTATAACTCCCACCATGGATGTATCCCCATCTCTAAAATCCCTATCCTTCATTCCACTTCTCTGTTTCCCACTAGCCTTGGTAAAGCTGAAGTGCATTTGATCATAATAATAAAGATTCTGTGAACTGAATAGATATATGACAGATAGATGATAGATTGATAGATCGATAGGGGCAGCACTGGAGTCCAGGGTTCAAATCTGACCAAGGACAACATCTGCATGGAGTTTGTATGTTCTTCCTCCGGGTACTCTGGTTTTCTTCCACACTCCAAAGACATACAGTCATGGCCAAAAGTTTTGAGAATGATACAAATATTAATTTTTACAAAGTCTACTGCTTCAGTTTTTATAATGGCAATTTGCATATACTCCAGAATGTTATAAAGAATGATCAGCTTAACAGCAATTACTTGCAAAGTCAATATTTGCCTAGAAAATGAACTTTATCCCCCAAAACACATTTCAACATCATTGCAGCCCTGCTTTAAAAGGACCAGCTAACATCGTTTCAGTGATTGCTCCATTAACAGAGGTGTGGGTGTTGATGAGGACAGTGCTGGAGATCAATCTGTCATGATTAAGTAAGAATGACACCACTGGACACTTTAAAAGGAGGCTGGTGCTTGGCATCATTGTTTCTCTTCTGTTAACCATGGTTATCTCTAAAGAAACACGTGCAGTCATCATTGCACTGCACAAAAATGGCCTAACAGGGAAGAGTATCGCAGCTAGAAAGATTGCACCTCAGTCAACAATCTATCGCATCATCAAGAACTTCAAGGAGAGAGGTTCCATTGTTGCCAAAAAGGCTCCAGGGCGCCCAAGAAAGACCAGCAAGCGCCAGGACCGTCTCTTAAAAGTGTTTCAGCTGCGGGATCGGGCTACCAGCAGTGCAGAGCTTGCTCAGGAATGGCAGCAGGCAGGTGTGAGTGCATCTGCACGCACTGTGAGGCGGAGACTCTTGGAGCAAGGCCTGGTCTCGAGGAGGGCAGCAAGAAGCCACATCTCTCCAGAAAAAACATCAGGGACAGACTGATATTCTGCAAAAGGTACAGGGAGTGGACTGCTGAGGACTGGGGTAAAGTCATTTTCTCTGATGAATCCCCTTTTCGATTGTTTGGGACATCTGGAAAACAGCTTATTCGGAGAAGACGAGGTGAGCGCTACCACCAGTCTTGTCTCATGCCAACTGTAAAGCATCCTGAAACCACTCATGTGTGGGGTTGCTTCTCAGCCAAGGGAATCGGCTCTCTCACAGTCTTTCCTAAAAACACAGCCATGAATAAAGAATGGTACCAGAATGTCCACCGAGAGCAACTTCTCCCAACCGTCCAAGAGCAGTTTGGCGATCAACAATGCCTTTTCCAGCATGATGGAGCACCTTGCCATAAAGCAAAGGTGATAACTAAATGGCCCAGGGAACAAAACATAGAGATTTTGGGTCCATGGCCTGGAAACTCCCCAGATCTTAATCCCATTGAGAACTTGTGGTCAATCATCAAGAGACGGGTGGACAAACAAAAACCTACAAATTCTGACAAAATGCAAGCATTGATTGTGCAAGAATGGACTGCTATCAGTCAGGATTTGGTCCAGAAGTTGATTGAGAGCATGCCAGGGAGAATTGCAGAGGTCCTGAAGAAGAAGGGTCAACACTGCAAATATTGACTTGCTGCATTAACTCATTCTAACTGTCAATATAAGCTTTTGTTACGCATAATATGATTGCAATTATATTTCTGTATGTGATAAAAACATCTGACAAACACACATAAAAACCAGAGGGCAGCAGATCATGTGAAAATATAATATTTGTGTCATTCTCAAAACTTTTGGCCATGACTGTACTGATAGGGAACATAGATTGTGAGCCCCATTGGGGACAGCCTGATGCTAAATAAAATAAATAAATAAAATGTAATAAAGTAATAATAAAAAATCAGTGATATTTAAGTGAGTAGATGATAGATTCCTGGAAAATAACTGGATGGAAAAATACTGGCTGGAACAATCTATGAAAGTGCCATTTTACATTAATTTGTCATTTTAATACATTTGCAGGGTTATAATATAATGTGGAGCAATATAACAGTGCATCCATATACAACAATACATGTTATATCAAACTCACAAAAATGATTGACTGTCGCTTCACAACTTTCTTTCTACCAAGTCCCATCACAATCTGATTTTAGGCCTGCACTAAAAATTGCTGTGTACAGGTGCTTTGCCCACATTTATGGCTCCCAATTTCTAGAGATGAGCGAACGTGCTCGAAACGAGCACTGTACCGCTTGGTTCCCCTGCGCTCGTATGGGAAGCTGCTGCCTGTGCCCATGCGAGCGCAGGGGAGCCGAGCGGTATAGTGTTCGTTTCGAGCACGTTCGCTCATCTCTACTAAAGACACAAGGTATGCTAGAAAAAATTGAGACCTTTGTTTTTGGGCATTATAGCAGTGATGTGGATAGAGGAAAATGTATGTATTTGGTATTCTCATAGATTAGTGAATGAGAGTGGATTATTTTGTGTTGTGTGTTTGTCTGGATACCTAACTGCATGAAATTACAAAAGGTATAAAAAGGAAGAAATTCCCCCTACATAAAAGCAAAATAAACTTACTGGCATTGTTTTGATACCTAATTAAAGATCCATCTATGCTGCAAAAAATCCTGTAAATGTTTGACCACAGTATAAAAATAAAAGTGCAATTCCAAAAGAAAATAAATTGCTGTGTACACTTTAGGTATCGGAAGGCCTTTTTTCTAAAAGGGTTAAAAAAGTGAGCTTACTTCACCTTCCAAGTAATGGTCAGTGACTTGTAATACTAGTTCTCTGGTTCTGCATTTCAGATGCAGTCAGAACATCTGGCAAGCCTGATAACTTTATTCCTGCAATTCAAGTAACCGAAATCCATGCCCTTCCCAAATGAGGTAAAGAGAAAAAAAAAATGTGTCTAAATAAAAGCACTGGAGTCCCAAAGTCTGAGGCTTTGACAGGCCTAGGGCAGGGTGAGGTAAAGCAGCTCTTAGTAAAACATACCAGCTGATAAAGGAAGAACTGCCAACAGCCTGGAAAGAAATTCTGAACAAACATGTTACATAAATATCATCACCATTATAACCGTTTAACTGGCTGCAGCCTGAAAATACAATTAAAGATGTTCTGTGCAATTTGTCGCCAGGGGAAGTGAGAAACAGATGCGTTCTCCAGAATCAGGTAGTGTGTTACAACTGGAGTCAACGTGGTTTATACATACAGATGTAGCCTGGGAAATGCTTCAGTCAGCTCTTTTCTGTAGACCTGTGGAAATGAAGAGCACAAATGGAGAGGGCTGGTTTTACAATAGAAAGGTTTGATAAATCTCTCCCATAGTTTTTTTTTTTTGTACTTTCAAATCAGCGTTTACAAAATTTAAGTGAAGGTTTTGCCAGTAGTATATAGTACTTGTCATCTCCTTTTCTTCAGAGACTCACAAAAAGAGGACCTAGCTTTGTCTCACCGGGCAGAGATAAGAGATGCGAGATTGATATCTGTATCAGAAACTGTCGGTCGGCAGAGGTCAATTGGGAACTAAAAGTGGCCCTGGAAAAAATCGTAAAAGTGGCCCCATGTTGTAGGTAGGTCCAAACTGACAAAAGGCGGGACAACATAATTAGGCAGGGCCAACAGAAGTAGGCAGGGCCAACAGAAAAAGGCAGGGCCAGCAAGATCGTTGTCAGGTCTGGTCATCGGAGAACATAGGTTCTATGTTTTGTTTGGTATTCTGAGTTTTTGTGTGTTTCTGTTTAGTGCCTATGCCTTGAACCATGTTGAACCATGTTGTCCCTGTTCCCTGCACTTTATTCAGTGTATTTCTCAGTCCTCGTGGTTGTCGCCCCACGGTTTAGCGTGGGTGAGGCAATAGGCAGGGACAGAGGGTTGGGTAAGCTCAGGGCACACGCTCCTCTGTTGTCTGTTTATCCCAACCTTGACAATCATAGTGCTGAGCAATATACCGACCCAGCTGAACCAAATACCACAGTGCAGCACAAAATACTGCCAACTACTAAACAGTATTCAACTGTAATGCTGTCCTGAGGACATAGATACAGTTAAATTCGGGAGGACACCTGCGGCTGATGGACAGGTACATAGGAGAGAATCAGATAATTATCTACCTGGCTGGTGGACCTGAGGAGGGCTTGGGTGGCCCTCCTAGAGATCGGCCCACTGGGAAATTTCCTATAGGGTCTATGGCCAATTCGCCCCTGTTGGTCAGGTATTCTGGCCAGCAATAGTAAAGGGATGACTCAGGCTGATACTACTTGCAGGGGCTGATGTTGGACCTTCAATTAAAAACTGGAAGTAATTAGAGTCAGGCCACATGCACACGAACGTGTGCCGGCCGTGCCTGTGTTGCGGTCCGCAATAAACAGGCACCGGCCGTGTGCAGGCCGCATCACGGATCGCGGACCCATTCACTTCAATGGGGCCTGCGATCTGGGAGATGCGGAGCGGAGGCACGGATCGGAACACCACGGAAGCACTACGGTGTGCTTCCGTGGTCTTTCTGGCCGTGCCTCCGCACTGCAAAAAAGTAGCACAAGCACTACTTTTTTGCGGTGCGGACCCATGGATGCGGATCGCGGACCCCATTCAAGTGAATGGGTCCGCAATCCACATGCGGTGGCCTCACGGTCAGTGCCCGTGCATTGCGGACCGCAGTTTGCGGCCCACAGCACGGGTACGGCCGGCACACGTTCGTGTTCATGAGGCCTCACAGTGATTCACATTTTGGAGACAATGCTATGCAGAGATCTCATAGGACTTCATAACAAAACTGAAATGCAGAATTTTGCAGAGTAATGCCCCAGAGGCAGAGCGAATATTCGAAAATGGCATCGAGGCGATCCTCATCATTTAGCTCTGAAGAGCTGAAATTCCTGATCTGGCGGATGGACAGAGAGGATTACGATGGCACACACCGCCATCCAAACCAGCATAAGAAGGAGGTGATCCAGCAGGTGATCCAAGGCCTGCGCCATCGTTTCCACACCGTGCGGACCCGGGCCAGATCCAGCGGAAATAGTCCGATCTGAAATTCAAATGCCCAGAGCGGCTTAATGAGATCCGCGCAGAGATACGGCAGGGTGAGTAACAGAATATTTGACAAAAGTAAAGTAAAAACATGTAAAAAATGAGTGTACTGTATTGTATATATATACCAGCAGTCACTGCCAATAATGCAAAAAGTATAGAATGGTCGTGCATAGTGTGCTGCAGTAATTTTGTTTCATGCTAGGCAACGCCTCTCTAACTATCGAACCAAACAACTTAAGTGAAGGTATTCTAGTCATTATTGTTAATGGTGCTGGCCTTTCTCCCGTTTGTGTCAGGCAATTGCATTAGTTCGAAAGAAAGTACCCTTATATGCCCCTTCATAGTTAGCACTTCCTCCTCCTACACACAGACTCAAAGAGGTGCCCATGCTGCAGCTACTGTCAGTGGGCGATATCCAAAGTATTCCTACCACACCGTGTTAACGATATAAAGAAAGTTATTGCGACGATAAGGTTATCTATTGCCATAAATACCTTTTTAGAAGAAAAAAATATGCCATGGCCCCCCTCTCACACCCATAATATCTTAATAGTAGTATGTATTAAAGTCATCATCTAACAATTGTGTACATTTTTATGTTGCAAAGCACCGTCAACGACGGCGTCACCACCGTCGAGGCAGGACGGCCCCTGAAGTACCTGCAGCCTCTAGTAAGTGTAAAACATATTTAATTTATTTTTTATCCAAGCTACGTAGGAGTGCAGCTGTAGTAAGAGCACTACTGGAAAGGGATCCTCCAGCCCCAAACTATTCCCATGTAGCTGTTGTATTTTCATGTCGGCTGTCTCTCAGCAGGGGTTAATGTGCTGTGGCCGGATTCGCGGCCCACCCCCACTACAGTGAATTTGGGCTGGAGCCCGGTTCCGGCCCCACACATGTACCTGCGGCAGCGCGGATCCGGAGGGACCCCTCACCCGCCGGATCCGGGCTGCTGCTAGTGTAGAAGTAGCCTTCGGCCATTATTTCATGATTTTTGACAGCTGCTGCACCACAGAGGAGCCGCTCTCACCGTCCTCCACCCCAGCGAGAGAGGACCCCACCTGCCCCTCCAACACCACCAGCCCAGCTACCAGAGATAGAAGGTAGGTAAAAAAAAGTGTAATGAGTGGACCTTCTGTCTTCAAAATATAAGCTAAATGTATGTTTTATCTTTGGTAGCTCCAACCGACAGGGAGCAGTTTTCCCCTGGACATGGGAAGACCATGCCGTATGGGTGTCCAGTAAGTACTACAAAAGGCTCAGTCAGTACAGAATACATAATAATCCTCTATTAGGCATTGCTCCCACTAGCCAGATTCCTACTCCACACTGATGAGGGGCAAATACCCTGAAACAGCTGTCTGTGGATGGATACCATGCTTTGGCATAGGTGGTTTCCTTTTGGATACTGCCCTTCCCTTGATTGTTCCTTGCCGGTGAAAGGCCTGGCTAGTTTTAACTGTTGTTGAGACATGTGATGGTGTCTCTGTGGTTTTCTTTTTGATTTGCATATTGCTTTTCCCAGGGGGCCTTGTTTTAGATTCACCAATGTTGAGACTCGTGATGGTGGCTCTGTGGTGATGATGGTTGATCTCCCTGAGGTCAATCATCTTTTCTTAAATAATCCTCTACTAGGCATTGCTCCCACTAGCCAGATTCCTACTCCACACTGATGAGGAGCAAATACCCCGAAAAAGCTTTCTGTGGATGGATACCATGCTTTGGCATAGGTGGTTTCCTTTTGGAGACTGCCCTTCCCTTGGTCGTTCCTTCCTGGTGAAAGGCCTGGCTAGTTTTGACTGTCGTTGAGACACGTGATGGTGTCTTCGTGGTTTTCTTTTTGATTGAGTACAGAATACATATCACAGAATAAGTCGCTCCAGTACATTAAAGTTTAGATTTTTTTTGTGGGACAACCACTGTAACTCGATCATACAAACTAAGTACATAACTGTTTCCACCCCCACTGACTTCAAAGTGGAGGCTGGATTACGGCGCCACGCTGCCTCCCGGCTCATTCGTGGCCTGCAGCTGGAGCTGAAAGAGCTGCAGGACATGATGGCCAGACATCAGCAAAGGCCGGCGTAATCTTATGTTTTTGTTCCTTTCTTTTGTTTATTTTATTATTTATTTGTTAAAAAGAAGTTTTTATTTATTACTAAAATATTCTTGATAAACCTGTGTTTTGAGTGTTTTGTTAAACCTTTAACACCTTCCTGATCCTGACATAGTGTGAAGAAGACAAGTTTTTTTCCCATGGCCATTTTCTCATATTAATGAACACAGCGGTGTCTGCCTGCCGAAGTATTACTACTAGTGATGAGCGAATTGAAGCGGCAATATTCGTGATTCGCACAAATATTGCCCGATTCGGCTCGGCATCCCGAGGCAGCGCGGATTCGTGATTATTCGTGCGTCACTGCAAGTTTGAAATGCCCGTTTTTTTCAGCCAATCAGCATCAAAGGGAAGCCTGTGGGAACGCCTGCTGTGATGTAACAGCCCCTATACCTCCCCAGCAGTGATTGGCTGGCAGTGACATGTGACCTAAATTTACATAAGGTAGGGACCTGCACAGTGTCGGACTGGCCCACGAGATGCCGACCTGAGGTCTGATGGGGGCACGAGACGCCGACCTGAGGTCTGATGGGGGCACAAGACGCCGACCTGAGGTCTGATGGGGGCACGAGACGCCGACCTGAGGTCTGATGGGGGCACGAGACGCCGACCTGAGGTCTGATGGGGGCACGAGACGCCAACCTGAGGTCTGATGGGGGCACGAGACGCCCACCTGAGGTCTGATGGGGGCACGAGACGTCGACCTGAGGTCTGATGGGGGCACAAGACGCTGACCTGAGGTCTGATGTGGGCACGAGACGCCGATCCCTGTACTGTGACATCACTGTGTTTATTATCCCTGTACGGTGATATCACTGTGTTTATTATCCCTGTACGGTGACATCTCTGTGTTTATTATCCCTGTACAGTGACATCGCTGTGTTTATTATGTCTGTACAGTGACATCGCTGTGTTTATTATCCCTGTACAGTGACATCGCTGTGTTTATTATCCCTGTACAGTGACATCGCTGTGTGTATTATCCCACTGCAGGAAGAGGTAAGTGGTCTGTGTTTGTGTGTTTGTTTTCTATTTTTCAGGGTCGTGAATGCAGAGGACTACGTCGGATTCGGTGGACTACGTCGGACCAGCTTTTTTTTTTTTTTTTAAATAAAATGGTCAAACAGGGGTCTGGGGGAGTGTTTATTTCAATAAAATGTTTTATACTTGTGTGTGTGTATTTTTTTTTTTACAATACTACAGTTTTAGTAATTAGGGCTATCTACAGGCGGCCCTGATTACTAATACTGGGCTTAGTGCTTGCCGGTTATGGGCAGGCCAGCACTAACCCCAACATCTATTACCTCGGCACCCACCGCCACCAGGGGTGCCGGGAAGAGCCGAGTACCCGCAGGACCGGACCTTCTAAATTGAGGGTCTGGCTCTGGGGCGGCTGCAGGCTGGTAACATTAGGCTGGGAAGGGCCAATAACCGTGTCCCTTCCCACCCTGGTAGTGCAAGCACTAAGCCCAGTATTAGTAATCAGGGCTGCCTGTAGATAGCCCTAATTACTAAAACTGTAGTATTGTAAAAAAAATACACACACACAAGTATAAAACATTTTATTGAAATAAACACTCCCCCAGACCCCTGTTTGACCATTTTATTAAAAAAAAAAAAAAAAAAAAAAAGCTGGTCCGACGTAGTCCACCGAATCCGACATAGTCCTCTGCATTCACGACCCTGAAAAATAGAAAACAAACACACAAACACAGACCACTTACCTCTTCCTGCAGTGGGATAATACACACAGCGATGTCACTGTACAGGGATAATAAACACAGCGATGTCACTGTACAGACATAATAAACACAGCGAGGTCACTGTACAGACATAATAAACACAGCGATGTCACTGTACAGGGATAATAAACACAGCGATGTCACCGTACAGGGATAATAAACACAGTGATGTCACCGTACAGGGATAATGAACACAGTGATGTCACAGTACAGGGATAATAAACACAGTGATGTCACAGTACAGAGATAATAAACACAGTGATGTCACAGTACAGAGATAATAAACACAGTGATGTCACAGTACAGGGATAATAAACACAGTGATGTCACAGTACTGGGATAATAATCACAGTGATGTCACTGTACAGGGATAATAAACACAGTGATGTCACAGTACAGAGATAATAAACACAGTGATGTCACCGTACAGGGATAAAAAACACAGTGATGTCACAGTACAGGGATAATAAACACAGTGATGTCAAAGTCCAGGGATAATACACACAGTGATGTCACTGTACAGGGATAATAAACCTCAGATCAACACATTGTGCCCCCATCAGACCTCAAATCAGCGTCTTGTTCCCACATCAGACCTCAGGTCAGCGTCTTGTGCCCCCATCAGACCTCAGATCAGCGTCTTGTGCCCCCATCAGACCTCAGATCAACACAATGTGCCCCCATCAGAGATCAGGTCAGCGTCTTGTGCCTCCATCAGACCTCAGGTCAGCATCCTGTGCCCCCATCAGACCTCAGGTCATCGTCTTGTGCCCCCATCAGACCTCAGGTCAGCGTCTTGTGCCCCCATCAGACCTCAGATCAACACAATGTGCCCCCATCAGACCTCAGGTCAGCGTCTTGTGCCCCATCAGACCTCAGGTCAGCATCTTGTTGCCCCCATCAGACCTCAGGGTCAGCGTCTTGTGCCTCCATCAGACCTCAGGTCAGCGTCTTGGCCCCTATTCAGACCTCAGGTCAGCGTCTTGTGCCCCCA
>ONZH01014472.1:0-51926 GCA_900303285.1 Rhinella marina
CAATTTGGGCATTTAAGGCTTCTGCATGTGTTTGAGTTGTTTTACATTTTAAAGAAGACATGTCTGACCACATCTCACACACACCACACAATGACAATTAGGGGTGGGGTCTATTTGCTTTCCCTTTGCTTATGCCATCTGTGGTTGTCATAGGCAACGTGATTTTAAGGGGTGCAGAATTTTATCTTCTTTTTTGTCTAGTTTGGCTTGGGGTCCATGGCAATGTAGAGGAAAGAAGGTTTCTTGTTGGTCTCACTTTACAGAGAGGTTAGATTGTCTTTGGAGTGTATTGTTGAGAGGCTGTGATAGTGGCGTAATAGTGCGACTTGGGCGCGTTATATGCACCCAGACATGCTTCCCCTGCTGTCCCAGTTGCATTCCAGCAGTGTTGGCATCCTTTTCTGAGGTTCCAGGGTGGACTTGGTGACCTCCAAGTGGTCGAATTGAGATTTCCAAGTGGCGAGCATTTTTTTCCCATAGACTTTAATGGGATTCGATATCCGGTCGAATAGTCGAATTTCGCAGTCTATTCGAATCGAATTTCGAACTTTCGAATATTTCACTACTCGCTCATCTCTAGTCACCGCCATGCTGCGTCAGGCTAAATTTTTGGGTGGCTCACCTGCTACCTCATCTAACTTGGTCACTTGTTGGTGTCACCGCCATGCTGTGTCAGGCTTATGCCTGCATCTTGTGACTGGGGATAGGAAAGAAGTGCCAGCATGGGCATGGGTGATGGACTTTCGTTGCACTTAGTTGGGTGCTTCCCTAACATGTGATGGGCATGTGCCTCGCCTTTCTTGGTCTGGGTGAGCACAATTGCCATGAGGGTTACCACCAGGCTGTTGCAGGAGAATTTGGGGTAATGGTGGGATTAGGCAGCCTCAGAGGCATCCATGCATGCTGCCCCTGCTGTTTCCTGTCCATTTCCGTGGTGTTTCCATCATTTTCTGATGTTTCCAGATTTTCACCCAGCCTTCCCTAGGCAGAGCCTTGGTCCCCTGCAAAAAATTCTCAAGTCTCCCATTGACTTCAATGGGGTTCGTTATTCGAAACAAGCACCCGAGCATCGGGAAAAGTTTGTCTCGAATAACGAGCACTCGAGCATTTTAGTGCTCGCTCATCTCTAATATTCACATAAGTAGCGTTCCTATAACAACTGTATGCTCGTTATTAGTGCGCGAATGTTTGCAGAAGACTACAGAATAACAAATGATTTGTACGCAGCTTCGACCGAATAGCTTCGTATGAGGTACAAATCTTTTAAAAAATTCTACAAACATGCAACAAAGCGAATTTTGAATGATTCGCTCATCTCTAGTCTCCATTCCCGATGCAGTCACACAGGCCACAATCTCTTCCTCATTTACTGTTATACAGCTGAATAGGAAAAGAAGCAAAAGTATCCGGTCAGGTCCAGGTGGAAGAGCCCACAACCTATTTAAGTACAATGGGGAAAACATTTGCAGCAGGGAGTAGCAGCCGCAACGGTGGCAGCAGCAGCTACAAGATATGGAACATGATGGTGTAAAAGAAGACCATCAGCACCATCATCAATGGCTCTTCTTTTTATCAGTCTCAGCTGGAAATGTGTTAAAATACTCATGGATCCTTGCCTCATTCATTTTGAAAAGAGTGATATTTTGTACAATGGTGGAGGACAAGTTTGTCCTTTTGGGTGCCACCTGTCTGAAGTGACACTAGCAAGGGCGGCAGGATAAGACAATACAGAGAGAGCAAACTGATCCAGTTCCACCCATTGTTCCATTCTGGCTGCCTAGAAGTCCATGAGGTCAGGGAACATATTACTGTGTGCGCAGAAGAAAGGCCAGAGTCAACATTACACTGAACCTGGTTTTTCAGGTGGTACGTCTCTGTTAGCGCATTTACATCAGCATGGCATGGCACGGCAGATGAAAAAACTGCTCCACCATGTTGATGATACTAAACTAGTTGCTGCTACTACAGCTTCTGCAGCTTGTGTTAGTGGAGAAAGTGGGTGGTGGGTGACTCAGCGGGAGGCAGAAGGGAAAGCCGAAAGCTGATTCATCCAAAACAAATAGCAAAACTTAAGATTCATTTTGAAACTATTTTTTTATGAAATTCATAACAAATCTCATTCTTTTAGAATCAATTCACTTTTCTCTAATATTGACTAGAGAAAAACACACAATATAAGGCAGAAAATATCTGCTTAAAATCCTTGAATTTCCTTCCAACATGCTCTAATTATATAGTACTCGCAGTAGCTTTGAACTGTGCCATAGAGTGCAGCATTCAGTATCCTTTTTCACTGATCTACACTATGACCTGTTCAGAAGCTACTAATGTCCCAATAATTTATTCTGCTTGTTGTTACTCATCTGTTCAATTATATAATGATAGATCTAACACAGGTTGTACGTCAGCAGATACAGACAGAGGACCCTTCATATCATGATTCAGATGTAGTAGACTTGAAGTTGTCATTTAACTATTTCTGTGGTCACTCAAAATAACCTGGTAAACCACAGATGACACATATTAAATTTGTATATTCACAATGGCAAATGCAGTGCTCCCACATCTCCACCTCAATATCACTGTTCTGTTTTACAGCTCTGTTTCATATGGAATCTATCTTTCGGTTAATAGTACAAATTGTAAAAGGCCCAGGGCAATTCACACAAGATGGGCCACCACTCCACGGGAAGGCTGCATAAACTATTGACAGACACTCTGGGTCACTTTCTTTACTTGGCCAGGCCATTTTGCTCTTTTTAATTCATTTTAATCTTTTGCTATACAGCTCCAACACACTCTTCATAGTCCTTTTCTCACCCACTGCTGCTGATTTCAGTACAAGAAAATGATGCTAATCACTGACAAGGGGTGGGGATAGCTGGCGCTCATGAATATGAGGACTCACTAAAGCTGGAGTTGTTCAATACTGGGCCAATTTAAGGAAGTGACCCAGCGTTTTGCTCAGGGTATCTGTTGTCAGTGTATGCTGTCCTGAAATAGGACATAATAGATAATCAGTTCTGAAAGCATAGCTGTCAATCAGGGCTGCCTTCCAGCGTGTGGGATCAGATTCCTGCAAGGTGTAATGTGAAAAGTAGAACCTTTCCACCACATACAGGTACTTGATAACACAGGAAGGAGTTAAAGGCCAAAGTTTAATTTTTAAGTTTTGGAATGATTTACATTACAAATGAATAATATAAAATTGTTAATGTTTGCACCACAATGGACATTTATAATATATCAACAGGACAGGAAATAAACATATGATGGCTGTAGCCTCCTACTTATCACTAGAATGGGAGCCCCAATTCCCTTGTTGCAACTGTGCAGTGAAGAGTTTAAATGAAATGTGTCAGCAAAAATGTTATGTCAGTTAAAAACAGATCGCAACAGATCGCATCTCCTTTTTCTCTAATCTGTTTTTATTTTCTGATTGCAAATTTATTTATTCTATTTCTGATCATGATTATGGGGGTGTATGTCTTTTGTATACACATATATCATTACAGGCAGGATTATAATGACAGATAAGCAGGTAACTGCAGTAAAGTGATCTGTGCAGACCAAGAAGTGGCACCTAATATTAGTTTTAGCAGCCAGTGCAAAATCTGCATGATTTTATGGTCTGCCCATTGACTATAAACGTCCCTCAGTTTTGCCCCCTGTGTGCAGCACCTGTATATAGAAGCTCCATGACTCAGCTGCCTCCTGACAGCCAAGAACATGGAGCTTTAACCTGAGACCTTTTTCCTGGTCTCCAGGCTTTTGATCATTCTGACAAGCTGTCAAAGCCATCACAAATGCTTGTACTATCTCCCTCTCATTACTGCCGGTCACAGAACAGTTTACAACCACATATGGGGTGTTTTTGCAAACTTCACAATCAGTGTACTTTTAATTGTTTACTTTTGCTATCTTATGGGAAAAATGAATTAAAAATTGAAAATCTGGGAAAAAAATATATATATTTTAAATTTCACCTTCCTTCTGTTTTAATTCTTGGGGGAAATCTAAAGGGTTAACAAACTTTGTAAAATCAGTTTTGATTACATTGGGGGCTGTAGTTTCTAAAATATGTTCATTTATGGGAGGTTTCTATTATTTAAGTCCCTCAAAGTCATTTTAGAACTGCAAAGGTCCTTTAAAATTAACTATTGGAAATTTTCATGAAAATCTTAAAAATTACATCTAAAATTCGAAGCCTTCTAAGTTCTAAAAAAATAAAATTACATTTCCAAAATTATGCCAACATAAAGTGGACATATGGTGAATGTTCAATAATAACAATTTTATTAGATATCCCTATGCAACTTAAAAGCAGAGAAATTCATATTTAAACAATTGTGATTTTTTTTTCAAAATTTTCTGTAAATTTTGATTTTTTATAAATAAAGGTAAAACATATTGACTCAAATGTACCATTAACATGAAGTACAATGTGTCATGAGAAAAAAATCTCTGAATGGCTTGGATAAGTAAAAGCGTTCAAAAGTTATTACCACATGAAATGACACATGTCAGATTTGCAAAATTAGGCCTGGTCTTGAAGTGGTTAATGGATAGTGATATGGGAAATTAAATATAACATCACTAAAAATTATTTATATTTATGTTAAATATAAAACTGTCATTTAAACAATAGGTCACTTTCTGTTGACACATTCCATTTTAGTGGAAGAGTTTTGATTCGATGTCTATGGGGCAATAAGACATTACCAAGTCCACAACAAATCTGCATCCAAATGTGCATCAACATAAAAACTTAAGGCCCCTTTCACACGAGCGGAAGACTCAGACGTCTCCCGCATGGTGTGCAGTGTACTGACCTCCCGGCACTGAACGGGGTAACATAACATTATACTGATTTATGATGCTATGTAACCCTTACAGTTCTGGAATGTGTTGGATAATGCTGACAGTGTTATCCAACACATTCCAGAACTGTAAGGGTTACATAGCATTATAAATCAGTATAATGCTATGTAACTCCCGTTCAGTGTCAGCAGTTCAGTACACTGCACACGATGCGGGAGACGTCTGGGTCTCCCGCTCATGTGAAAGGGGACTAAGACATGCAAATTTTTTTATCAGATTTGTCCATTGAGTAAAATTGTCCCACGTGTGAATCCACCTGATGATAATGCATTTAGTAAAGGATGTGATAGAGGAAAAAGGGTTTAAAGATGGCATGCAGTCAGAGGAGAATATTATGGAGTATGAAGTTGATGATGCAGTCAGTGGATGATAGGGGTACAGAAGATTTGATGGTGCAGTACATTGTTGGCTCTCCTTCTTTATAACTTCTTTATTCTTAGAGTGATACACAAACCACAGGTTGCAACAAAAATGGAACTGGCCTATTTGAGGGTATGACAACAATGAAAGCATCTTTATTATTATCTGACCTTAGACTACATCCCCATATCAATATCAGACTCCAGCTGTGAAGGGGTGCTATATAATGTTATAATATGCAGTGCTGGATGGAAGAATGTGGATGATAATAATCTGCTGGATAAATCCAGCGCTTTCTTTATGGACAATTTTTTGTTCTGAATTTGAAGATGAAAGACTTTGATAAATGATCTGCTAAAGAGGTATGGGATGCAACTGATGTTCCTGAACATTTGATGACAAGATTGCTATCTGTAGATGACAAATTCAGTGCTACTGTTTATGTCAGCATATCCGGTCTCCAGTGTACAGAAGACATAAGGAAGCTATGCTTATTTCCACATACAGTAATGGTCTTGGTGGAATGTACAGAACTATAACCTCCCCACTGTCCCTCATGCTGCTATGAAAGTGAATTTTTCATATTTTTCATAAACCTCTAACTTCTCTCCCCAAAGTCGTTGGTTCTTGGACCTGGTGGAGCTGGAGGTGGGGGTGTTGGAGTTAAATAACTAGACAAGTAAATAACAACATATCCCACAGACTCTCTCCTCTCATATTTTGCTGCTTTCCGTGTGCCTGGTAATCTGCCATTGAATAGTGCAGATCCATATAGTATAGCATACTATTTTATATAGTGTAGAATAAGGTTGATGACAGAGGCACTATATGGCAGCACATACTTTTGTAGAGGCACCATACACGTGGCTCTGCCATGCACATAGTTACATAGTTACATAGTTAATACGGTTAAAAAAAGACATAAGTCCATCAAGTTCAACCAAGGGATAGGTGGGGACGTGAATCCCAGAAAACCACACCCACAGGCACCATGTTGGGTAGGTCTTATATATTCAGTTTGTCCTTATGAATGTGAATTGAAAGAGGTACTGAGGCTAAGAACAGTATCTCTCACTAAACAGAACATCTCTCAGACATCCATCATATTGCACAAGCAGGGAGTGGTTCTTTATTTATGTCAATCTATGTAGTGTTAACCATGTAATGTTAAGACCATCCCCTTTAGCCATACTGACTGGAGGAGTCACGTGGCATGATTGAAAACGTGTTGCACTAGGTGGTGCCAGCAATGAAGAATTTGCACGGACTGCAATAATTTAAATACTTTAAATGGACTTCAGTGTTTAAATTAATAGGAAGATGTTATGTTCAATTTACTATTAAAGAAAAATATCAGTAAGTGTAGCTACAGTATACAAATACCATAGATAAAAGGTGATCACAGGGGTGAGTGATGGATGTCTATGTGATTTATACTCTGCTGCTTGTAAAGAAGAGCACTGAATAATCTGTGACAATTTCCCCTTGGCCTTTAGTGTATTTAACTCTGCAGTACATGTTGTAGTGTACAGACCTGAAGCATGCACTAACTGAGAGATGTCAAGGATTGTTCTGCCCTGAAAGAGTGCACAGAGACAGCAGCACTAGAGCGTCCAGATTTTTGCACATGTTTGACGTTTGCAGAAACAAACCGTTTTAGTTGTATTACATGATTATTAATGATGTTCCAGTGCATTCATTTGTGGAAATTAAAGAAAATTAAAGCTTCAACCGCACCGAGACATGAGCCACCACTATCCTCAGCGCTGCCTCCCATTGAGATGTATGGGAGGCAGAAAGGACACAGTCACAGTGCAGATGTCCGTGCCAAAATTTTTCTGTAAAAGCTGTCCTCTCGGAGTAAAGGTGGATGTGAGCAGCCCTGTGAACATCTACAGACAAGAACATCTGCAGTTCATCCAGAGTGATCATGGGCCTCTTGGCTGCATCTCTGATCAGTCTTCTCCTTGCTTGAGATGAAAGTTTAGTGGGACGGCCGGGTCTTGGTAGATTTGCAGTGGTCTGATACTCTTTCCATTTCAATATGATCGCTTGCACAGTGCTCCTTGGGATGTTTAAAGCTTGGGAAATATTTTGGTATCCAAATCCGGCTATAAACTTCTCCACAACAGTATCACGGACCTGCCTGGTGTGTTCCTTGGTCTTCATGATGCAGAACCCTGAGACTATCACAGAGCAGGTGCATTTATACGGAGACTTGATTACACACAGGTGGATTCTATTTATCTTCATCAGTCATCTAGGACAACGTTGGATCATTCAGAGATCCTCAATGAACTTCTGGAGTGAGTTTTCTGAACTGAAAGTAAATGGGCCGAATGCGCCCACTTTTCAGTTTTATTATTACAAAAAAAGTTTCGCAAGGCACTGTATATACAGCCAAATTGGAAGGTGCAAGGGAAACAGACTGTGGAGTTAACACACTTTCAGCTAAAAGTCTCCACATATACTTGACTAGTTCCCTAGTCATATGATTGAAAGAGACAGATTACAGGTCTCTTTAAAGTCTACATGTGACAGTGGGCATTGTAGAAACATATTTTTGGAGAGTATTTCACTACCAGGCTAGACTAGATTGAAACATACAGTGGGGAAAAAAGTATTTAGTCAGCCACCAATTGTGCAAGTTCTCCCACTTAAAAAGATGAGAGAGGCCTGTAATTGACATCATAGGTAGACCTCAACTATGAGAGACAAAATGAGAAAAGAAATCCAGAAAATCACATGGTCTGGTTTTTAAAGAATTTATTTGCAAATTATGGTCGAAAATAAGTATTTGGTCAATAACAAAAGTTAATCTCAATACTTTGTTATATATCCTTTGTTGGCAATGACAGAGGTCAAACGTTTTCTGTAAGTCTTCACAAGGTTGGCACACACTGTTGCTGGTATGTTGGCCCATTCCTCTATGTAGATCTCCTCTAGAGCAGTGATGTTTTGGGGCTGTCGCTGGGCAACACGGACTTTCAACTCCCTCCAAAGGTTTTCTCTGGGGTTGAGATCTGGAGACTGGCTAGGCCACTCCAGGACCTTGAAATCCTTCTTACGAAGCCACTCCTTCGTTGCCCTGGCGGTGTGCTTTGGATCATTGTCATGCTGAAAGACCCAGCCACGTTTCATCTTCAATGGCCATGCTGATAGAAGGAGGCTTGCACTCAAAATCTCACGATACATGGACCCATTCATTCTTTCATGTACATGGATCAGTTGACCTGGTCCCTTTGCAGAGAAACAGCCCCAAAGCATGATGTTGCCACCCGCATGCTTCACAGTAGGTATGGTGTTCTTTGGATACAACTCAGCATTCACTCTCCTCCAAACACGACGAGTTGTGTTTCTACCAAAAAGTTCTACTTTGGTTTTATCTGACCATATGACATTCTCCCAATACTCTTCTGGAACATCCAAATGCTCTCTAGAAAACTACAGACGGGCCCGGATATCTACTGGCTTAAGCAGGGGGACATATCTGGAACTGCAAGATCTGAGTCTCTGGCGGCGTAGTGTATTACTGACGGTAGGCTTTGTTATGTTGGTCCCAGCTTTCTGCAGGTCATTCACTACGTTCCCCCGTGTGGTTCTGGGATTTTTGCTCAAAGTTCTTGTGATCATTTTGACCCCACGGCGTGAGATCTTGTGTGGAGCCCCTGATTGAGGGAGATTATCAGTGGTCTTATATGTCTTCCATTTTCTAATTATTGCTCCCACGGTTGATTTCTTCACACCAAGCTGCTTGCCTATTACAGATTCAGTCTTCCCAGCCTGGTGCAGGTCTACAATTTTGTTTCTGGTGTCCTAGTGGAGTTTGGAGTGTGACTGTTTGAGGTTGTGGTCGGGTGTCTTTTATACTGATAGCAAGCTCAAACAGGTGCCACTACTACAAGTAATGAGTGGAGGACAGAGGGGCCTCTTAAAGAAGAAGATACAGGTCTGTGAGAGCCAGAAATCTTGCTTGTTTGTAGGTGACCAAATACTTATTTTCCACCATAATGCAATAAATTCTTTAAAAATCAGACAATGTGATTTTCTGGATTTGTTTTCTCATTTTGTCTCTTGTAGTTGAGGTCTACCTATGATGTCAATTACAGGCCTCTCTCATCTTTTTAAGTGGGAGAACTTCCACAATTGGTGGCTGACTAAATACTTTTTTCCCCCACTGTAACTGAATATGGAAAGTACGTGTGGATGTGACACATGGAATTAACGTTCTTTCTTCAGCCAGGACCTTATTGAGACTCTTAAAAGAACTGTTCCTATATTTAAAGTAGGCGTATAATATATGTGGAGACTGCTGAACTATTAGTGAAGAACTCATTATTTGTTTAACTGGAGATAAGCAAATGTTTTGAGATTTTGTTTTGCTTCAGTTTGCCGAATTTTTGAAAAACTTCTGTTTGGACCCAAATCCATTCTACCTAAACCAAGTTAACCTATCACCTTTAAAATTGGTATATAGCACCCTCTAGGCTCATAGGACTCATAATTTATAGAAAACATGTTATCTCTTCATTAATTTTAATGTTTGCCTGTGGGATGGGATGATGCTGCATCATGTGGTTCAATAGAGCTGTGGTGCCTATGTTTTTGTTTGACTGCCCACAGGTTATTTAACTCTTGCAAAGCTTTCACAGGGCAATGCTTCTGTCTTCTGGCAGTGTGCAGACAAAACTGTCAGACAGGAGATACAGATGTTTAGAGTTAAAACACATACTTAACTTGATGCGTTAACTAAACTAGTGTATTTAGCCAACACCTTCAATTGCTTTTTTGGGCTTTTGTTATAGGTTATCACAATAAGATAATACATTTGAGTTAAGAGATTGAGCATTAACTCTACTATATATGTATTCACAAAGAGCTAGAGGCAGCTGAACTTGGCTTAGCTCTTGGAATGTTTTGGGCCTAATGCACCCACAGGATCAGTGTCATCACCAGTCATAGTCAGTCATCAGACTGTGTATATCAGGGTGTGCTCCATGGCCCCCCTCCATATTCCTATTCCCTGCTCTGTATTTGCCCCATTTTCCACTGTCACTGTCCCACACCACCAATATTGTGGCTAAGGGTGCCACCATTACCACCACTAAAACAGCTATGCATAGGGTTCCCGTCCTCCACCTATCCCTCCTCCACAGGACAATAAAAACACTTAGTGCTCTCACACTAGTCGTCAACTGGGAGACTCTCTTGCCTATCTGGTGTAGGACATTGTGGGGTTGTGTTGCCACTTCTTAGGAAAAAAGAAGGCACCAACTAGGAAGGGGAAAGAAAGACAGAGAGGACAGCACTGAAAGGCTTCTGGAAGATGCAAACAAGGAGGAGCAGGAGGAATGCTGTGACCCCTGGTTCCAAGGTATGGTATCAATGTCAACCTGCCGTGACTGAGAGGAGGAGTGAGCCATCCAATTCACAATCTCCTCTTTTTCTCAATGATAATGTTGTGCCTTTCTGAAGCCAGGGACATCTGCAAACTACTACTAATACAACTGCTACTGCTACTACCCACATTCTGCTTCTGGGAGAATAAGGAAGGCCCTGGTTATTTTGTTTGGAACTTTTCCGTTTTCCTGATTTTGTAGCCTAATGTTTTACACAAAGTATACAAGGGTTTGCAAGTCTGTTTTCTGGAACTTAAAGACAAGGAGGTGCAATAGCATGGCGTTCCCTTTTGCAAACACTCTGAACGCACTGCTACTGAAAATATACTTTGGAATTAATGTAGTATCGGACCACTAACAAATTTGGGCATAATGTTTTATGTGTGTTCAAATACGCAGATTAAAAAAAAGCTCTTTACTGTAAAACACAAGTTGTCAACCTACTATTACCCCTACTCCTAACACATACACACACAGTACACTTGATCTGTCTGGAGATGCTGCAGTATTTAGGTGTTTTCAAATGCTACCCTCTGGATTGTAAAATACGCGTTACATACTTACATTACTATTTTAGCAAAACATAAAAATAACACTTGAACTGTCTGGAGATGCAGTGTCTCATAATTCAGACTACTATTTCTGGAATGTAATAATATTAAAGGTTATAGTTACTAGATTTCTGGAGAAGGGTCGTACTGTAGATCCAGGTAGTTTTTTTTCCCTTAATTGAGGAATATTGGCTTCTACCTCAGGGACTTTTTTGCCATCCTCTGGATTAACTTGAAGGATAACAGGCTAAACTGGATGGATCTTTTTCAGTCTTACAAATTATGTTACTATGTTTTCACTGAGATTTATAATGCTACCTTCTGGATTGTAAAACAAGTGTTTTACACTTATATTCCCAATATCACAGGAAAAGAAAAAAAAAACACTTGAACTGAATGGGGATGCCCTGTCCCAGATTTCTGACTACTATTTCCGTTGTTTGCACTTGGAGATTTAAAACACTGCCCTCTGTATTGTAGCATGTGTTGTACGGTTGCATTGTCATTTTTACCAAAAAAATTAAAAAAAAACACTTGACCTATATGGAGATTCTCTATCCCAGATTTCGGACTACTATTTCAGATGTTTTCACTTAGATTTAAAACGCTAACCTCTGGATTATAAAACCTGTGTTGTACACTTGTATTGCTATTTTTGGAAACCACATCAACACTTGAACTGTCTGTAGATGCCTTGTCCCAGATTTTGGACTACTGTTTCAGATGCTTTCACTGAGATTTAAACCAATATCCTCTGGACTTCAAAACACACATTATACAGTTGTATTGAGCTTATTTCTCCACACCAACACTTGAACTCAAGTTTTTTTTGCGGGGGGAAGCTGTATTTCCATTGAAATGGGAAAAAAAAGAAATGTTCTTGCATGTATCCAGTTTTAAAGTTCTGCAGCAGCTGCAGTTTTTTTTTATAGGGCAGTAACTGCAGCTAGACGGTGCTAGCACACCTAGCCTCAGCTACTTACTCCCCCACTGAAAGCTTTCCCTGTCTTTCCCCATTCTACATAATCATTCAGCTTTCTAGACTTTCTCTAAACTGTCCCTGCCATTAGAATACAAGCTTGATTGTGACTGTACACTGTACCTAAGATTATTTTCTGCCACAGACAGCTACACCCATCCACCCTCATTTACAGCCTAATAAAGAATGAGCCTGTGAGCCAATTAGGGCAAACCCCCCAACAAACTTCCTCTCAGGGTCATCTGAGCATTTTTCTTATTCCTTCCTTGTGCTTTTTCCCTCTGACATGTGCTGTAATATGGCACTGTATGTTATTTTGCTGGATTTATCCAAAGCAAAATTGAAAAGCTAGGGGTTCATTTTGGGGACACATTTTTGGGACGTTTGTAACAAGCCTGGTTCATTACAAACTGATTCATACCCAGGGTACTCTACCTTCCATTGGGAATGAGATCTTCATAATTGTGCCACAGAGATAGAGGTGCTCCCCCTTCTCATTAAAGGGCCCCAGCGGAGTGCAGAAGCAGAACCACCGTGAGTAATCCCCATTCTCTGAGACTCCTACCACTCCCATCTATGGTTGGGCAATATCAAAAATATTCCCACAATAACGATATTAAGAAATTTATAACGATAATGATATATATCGCGATAAATACCCATTTAAAATTAAAAAAACACTTAGGGCCACAAAGAGACGTTATACTGTATGGGGGCAGCCACAAGGAGACGTTGTACTGTATGGGGGCAGCCACAAGGAGACATTATACTGTATGGGGCCACAAGGAGACGTTATACTGTAAGGGGGCAGCCACAAGGAGACATCACTGTATGGGGCAGCCACAAGGAGACATCACTCTATGGGGGCAGCCACAAAGAGACATCACTGTATGGGGGCAGCCACAAGGAGACATTATACTGTATGGGGGCAGCCAAAAGGAGACGTTATACTGTATGGGGGCCACAAGAAGACATTATACTGTAAGGGGAAGCCAGAAGGAGACATTATACTGTATGGGGGCAGCCACAAGGAGACATCACTGTATGGGGGCAGCCACAAGGAGACGTTATACTGTATGGGGGCAGCCACAAGGAGACATTATACTCTGTGGGGACAGCCACAAGGAGACGTTATACTGTATGGGGGCCACAAGGAGATGTTATTCTGTACGAGGGCCACAAGGAGACGTTATACTGTATGGGGGCCACAAGGAGATGTTATTCTGTACGGGGGCCACAAGGAGACGTTATACTGTACGGGGGCCACAAGGAGACGTTATACTGTACGGGGGCCACAAGGAGACGTTATACTGTATGGGGGGCCACAATGAGACGTTATACTGTAAGGGGCAGCCACAAGGAGACATTATACTGTATGGGGACAGCCACAAGGAGACGTTATACTGTATGGGGGCAGCCACAAGGAGACGTTATACTATATGGGGGTCACAAGGAGACGTTATACTGTACGGGGGCCACAAGGAGACGTTATACTGTACGGGGGCCCAAGGAGACGTTATACTGTAGGGGGCCACAAGGAGACGTTATACTGTACGGGGGCAGCCACAAGAAGCTGTTATACTGTACAGGGGCAGCCACAAGAAGACCTTATACTGTATGGGGGCAGCCACAAGAAGATGTTATACTGTATGGGGGCAGCCGCAAGGAGACGTTATACTGTATGGAGGCAGCCACAAGGAGACATTATACTGTATGGGGCTGCCACAAGGAGACATTATACTGTGTGGGAGCACCCACAAGGAGACATTATCCTGTATGGGGGCCACAAGGAGACGTTATACTGTATGGGGGCCACAATGAGACGTTGTACTGTAAGGGGCAGCCACAAGGAGACATTATACTGTATGGGGACAGCCACAAGGAGACGTTATACTGTATGGGGGCAGCCACAAGGAGACGTTATACTATATGGGGGTCACAAGGAGACGTTATACTGTACGGGGGCCACAAGGAGACGTTATACTGTACGGGGCCCAAGGAGACGTTATACTGTAGGGGGCCACAAGGAGACGTTATACTGTACGGGGGCAGCCACAAGAAGCTGTTATACTGTACGGGGGCAGCCACAAGAAGACATTATACTGTATAAGGACAGCCACAAGGAGACATTATACTGTATGGGGGCAGCCACAAGGAGATGTTATACTGTATGGAGGCAGCCACAAGGAGACATTATACTGTATGGGGCTGCCACAAGGAGACATTATACTGTGTGGGGGCACCCACAAGGAGACATTATCCTGTATGGGGCAGCCACAAGGAGACATTATTCTGTTTGGGGGTGGCCACAAGGAGACATTATACTGTATGGGGCAGCCACAAGGAGACATTGCCTGTATGGGGTCAGCCACAAGGATGAATCACTGTATGGGGGCAGCCACAAGAAGACGTTATACTGTATGGGGTAGCCACAAGGAGACGTTATACTGTATGGGGGGCAGCCACAAGGAGACAATATACTTTAAGGGGCAGCCAGAAGGAGACATTATACTGTATGGGGGCAGACACAAGGAGACATTATACTGTATGGGGGCAGACACAAGGAGATGTTATACTGTATGGGGGCAGACACAAGGAGATGTTATACTGTATGGGGGCAGCCACAAGGAGACAATATACTTTAAGGGGCAGCCAGAAGGAGACATTATACTGTATGGGGGCAGACACAAGGAGATGTTATACTGTATGGGGGCAGCCACAAGGAGACATCACTGTATGGGGGCAGCCACAAGAAGATGTTATACTTTATGGGGTAGCCACAAGGAGACGTTATACTGTATAAGGGGCAGTCACAAGGAGACAATATACTTTATGGGGCAGCCACAAGGAGACGTTATACTGTATGGGGGTCACAAAGAGACGTTTTACTGTATGGGGGCCACAAGGAGACGTTATACTGTACGGGGGCCAAAAGGAGACGTTATACTGTATGGGGCAGCTACAAGGAAATGTTACTGTATGGAGGCAGCAACAAGGGGACATTATACCGACATTTGGACAACAATTTTTGAGCCCCCCTCCCATCCTGTATAACAATGTCTTATAACCACCATACAGCAATGTCTTCTGGTTGCTCTTGTATGGGGGAGGGAGGCACTCATTCCCTAGTGCCTGCTATTTCAAGGTGCAGCTTGCAGGCAGGAAGGATTGGGCCAGAGTCAGACAGGGCCCCAGTTGTAGAAGACATACATAGACATCACACCTTCATTCAGTTGGCCTGCCGGGTTCTAATCTTTTAGGCCCCTTGCAGAGGAACATGTGTCAGGCTGTGAGTCGGCATCGCAGCGCCGGCCCGAACTCCAGGGTCACATAGCATTATATTGATTTATGATGCTATGTAACCCTTACAGTTCTGGAATGTGTTGGATAAGAACTGTAAGGGTTACATAGCATCATAAATCAGTATAATTCTATGTGAACCCGGAGTTCAGGCCGGCGCTGCGATGCTGACTCACAGCCTGACACATGCTCCTCTGCAAGGGGCTTTAGCGTCTCTCTCTCACACTCCTCTTCCTCAACAGACAGACTCGCAGGCAAACTCTGTGGGGGACAGAGTGAGACTGTTCCTGTCTAAAGTTGCTCCTGTGCTGATTCTGACGTCGGAGGGCGGAGACTTCATTATGGGAGCTCAGAGGAGCCAGGAGCAGCCGCTGCAGGCAGTAATTGGTATCTGTATGTACGGATGCAGGGGCGGGCGGACGCAGATTTTGAAGCGGTCAGCGCAAATAACCGCTTCTATGACGTCACCAAATACCGTGGTTGTTAGAAAACAGCTATATCACCATATCGCTGTTTCTTAATACCGCGGTATATCGCTAAGACCCCACACCTCTCCACCAAGTGCAATCCCTCACTGGGCCTGTTGCATTATTCTGAAAAAGTGGTGCAGCTCCAGCCACTCTGGGTTAATTGCATGGGCTAAATCCCTGAGGGAGCCTATGTAGCAGACCTGAGGCTTGATTATGGCCTGAGACACCGCTAGTGTAGTTGGAGGCTGCTCTGAGGAGATTGTGCAGAATGGCAATAGGTCTACATCACTGCAGGAGACTACAGCAGTCTGGAAGATGTTTCTACTTTGCATATAGATAACTGTCCCTGTAGTAAAGAGGTGTTAAAGGGGTTATCCGAGACTAAAATGCCACCCATATACCCGGGCCCCTCACACTGAATCTACTTACCTGGCTCCCTGCTCCCTGTGCCGCTCCTGGTCCCCGCACCACCGCAGTTGCTTCTCCCCGTGAGTGGATGAAAACATCCAGTCAAGGGGGAGCCTCCGTAACGTCGTTGGTGACACTTAAAAATGGACAAAATCAACTACATGTGAAAAGGCAAGTTTTTCAATGCTAAGCCATAACTCTACCACTGTCCAGTGCATAACTATACTCAACCAATCCCACCCAGTCCCCTTTTTGCAACTATTTAGGAGTGGCGAGGGAGTGACGGGGACCTAGACATTGACCCCCGGAAAACAGGCGTAAAAGAGGGGTAAAAACTACTCTAGGGTTACAAGCAGTTTTTACTGATGGAGCACTGCTGGAAGTGCACGTAAATAAGTTAGGCTACAAAGGGAATACAATTGATGCAAAAAGCCGTTCTTTGTAAATGATCACCAATATGTATACATGATAAAATATATAATAAGGTGCGATACATGAAAGAACCAGCTGGTCCTACCACTTCCAGCATTTTGCTGGCATGTCTCTGTGATGTCCGCTGGGACCAGAACAAGGTCAGAATAGCCACATAAGGGATGGTGACTGTCCCTGTTAAAACCCTAACAGGAGATACTGTGCTGGCCCTGTAAGACCTAGCCATTCCAATGTATAACAGGGTAATTTAGAGCACTTCCCCTTAGTGCTACCACACAGTAGTAATGCCCACACTGTGCCCCCTCATAATAGTCATGCCCCCACTATCCCTCCTTTACAGTAGTAATACTCACATTGTGCCCCCTCACATTAATAATGTCCACATTGTTCCTCCTCACAGTAGTAATAATATCCACATTGTGCCCCCTCCCAGTAATAATGCTCACATTGTGCCCCCTCATAGTAATAATGCCCACATTATTACTATGCTCACTGTAGTAATGCCTATCATGTACCCCATCACTGTAGTAATGCCCATCTTCAGCACCATTAATAAAGTAAAAAAAAAACACAAATACTCACTCTTTTCCCTGATGATTGGGTACATCCGGTGTTTCCCATCAGCATCAGCACGGCGCAGTCACATACACATGGCTGCATAGGAGGCTGTTTCCCAGGCATTCGCTGCTCCCCCTACACACCCAGCATCACAATGTGGACTGTTGGGGAGCGTTGGGGAGTTCACTTAAACGCTGAAGCAGGGAGCCGTCGGCTCCTTGTAAACAAACTTCCTGGGTGGGCGTGCCCTCAAGTCTCTGTTCCCAGGGCACAAGCCCTGCTTCAATACCACCACCTCAACCTCCACCTAGTTACACCCCTGGGTTTGCTCTCCTGTTGGCCCCAATGGCACGCAAAAATACTATTCCATTTGCATTTAGCTAACATGAACAATATATGAATACAGCATAATCATAGCTATCATACAGGCAGAAGTCCACTCACCTCTCTCACAGTATCGGTTGCTGTGTATATGTATAGTAGTAAGTTATTACAAGGCACAACAGGGGGGAATTATCAAAGATATTATACCACTATTGTGGCATAAAAATGGTTGCAAATTATGGTGCATGCCATATTTCAGCCATAATTTGCAACTTTTTAATCTTCTCAACATTTTTCTAAAGTGGTGACAAAAAGGGCTTAGCAGGAGGTGGGATTTGCTTGGTCTGCTGGATTTAATAACTTACAACATAAACATGATTTTCTGGTGCATGGCAGAGACACGCCTCATTTATTAAAAGGCATTTGTTTAACAAATTAGGCTCATCTGACTCCATAGGAATACCAGTCTTGATAAATCTTCCCCAATATTTTTGTGCTGTTTTGTCCAGTAGTAGAATAGACCACTGTACTTATATAGGGTAGAAAATTCAGGACACAGATCCAATTTAAGGCTTTATTCCCACAACCATATTTTCAGTCCTCATCTGATCCGCATTTTTTTGCAGATCGAATGTGGACTTAAGGCTAAGGCTACACGGCGACACTGGTCGTGGCCAGGATCGCTGAGTAGCAGGGATCCCATAGAAAAAAATGGGATTGCCGCAGCAGTTGCAAGAAATCCAGCCTTGTTGGATTTCTTGAGACTGCCACGGTGATCCCATTCATTTCTATGGATTCCCGCTACTCAGTTATCCTGGCCGCGACAGGTGTCGCGCCACCAGTGTCGCCTTGTAGTCCTAGCCCTATGGAGCCACAAAAAATGCTGATAGCACACTGACATTATATGTGTGCTGTCCACATTCATGCGGCCGTGCCACAAATTATAGACCATGTTCTATTCTTGTCTGTTTGCAGACAGGAATAGGCATTTCTGCAATAGGGATTGCAAAAAGTGCGAGATGCACACGGATCACATCTGTATTAGGCAAATCCGTGATGCAGGAGGCCTAAATGTATAAACCCTCAACAATAGATTGTACAGTAAACACATTTCCAAATCAATATATTAGATATAAAAAAACTAGGGATGAGCGAACTTTTGAAAAGTTCGGTTCGGTTCGGTTCGGCGAATTTTCTTGAAGTTCGGATTCGTACGAACCGAACCTAAAACGAACCTTGCTATAACGGCTGAATAATTGCTGCAACAATAATGGGAGTCTGGTAGGGTATAGTTTCGTTTACTTGCAGTTGCTATTCCAATGAAAAAAGTAGAAAAAATTAAAGTGATTTGTACAACGGCGACGCAAAATATACGCATATTTAAGAATTTAAACTAATGCGTACGCTAATGCGAACATTCATAATAACGAACATACAGTGTAGCGTTGTTAAAAGTACGCTACTTGACGGAATACGTACGCATTAGCGTACAAATCTTTAGCGTAATATTCGTACGTATGTACGCACGTACGTACGCACGTACGCACGCACGCACGACGTAGAGGCCTAGCGATGGCAAGAAGAGCAGCTGCTTTTAGCTCAGAGGAGCTCAAATACATGGTCCGTGTCATGGACCGGGAGAACTATGATGGACCACACCCCCATAAACATGTGCACAAAAAGGAGGTCATAGAGGTGGTGATCCGAGGCCTCCTACATAGGTGTAGGACTGTGCGGACCTCCGGCCAGATCCAACGCCGATGGTCGGATCTAAAAATAAAAACCCCAGAGTGGCTAAAGGAGATACGGGAGGAGATAAGAAGGGGTAAGTAACAAAATATTTAAAAAGTAAAATCATGTTAATAAATTAGTGTACTGTATTGTATATATACCAGTCTGGGTTGCCAACTGTCCACAAATTTCTGGACAGTCCGTAAAAATAGGCAACTTTTTTCCAATGTCCTTGAAAAAAGTCTGTGATTTTTTAGAGGCTGGTTATACTAGATTATTTTGGTGGTAATTATCATCATTTTTCAGCTTACAGTAAATGGTGGTAATGAGTTCTGATCAGTATATTGAGCTATAGACCTTTATTACTTTATATTTATCCTTCATTATGGTTTTCAAATTTTTCCTTTAAAAATGTTAACCGTCCATGATTTTGGGATGTTGTCCAAAGTTGTCCAGAAAAAAAAAAATTTTGGTTGGCAACCCTGATACCAGTGCCAACAATGAAAACCGTATAGAAGGACAACGTGGGCGTGCGTGGTGCGCTGCAGAAATTTTCTTTCATGCTAGGCCACGCCTCTAACTCCACTCAAACAAGTGAAGATATTCTCAGATACGTGCCCCTTCACAGTAATTTGCCTTAGGCTACTTTCACATATGTGGTGGTGATCCGGCAGGCTGATCCGCGGTATTTGCCCTGCAAATTCCCGGCGTTCTTGCTGGATAGCGGCCGGTTCAGCACCGTCACCCATTATTGTTGATGGGGTTGGCCATTCTCCTTTTTGTGTCAGGCAAATGCTGGATCCGGAGAGATCCGTTGGGCTGTTCCTGGCCATAGCAGCCCACCGGATCTCTCTCGCTAGTATGAAAGTACCCTTAAATATATGCCCCTTCATAGTTAGTGCTTCCTCCTCCAACACACAGACTCAAAGACGTGCTCATGCTGCATCTAATGTGTCTGGAGTGGGCGATATCAAAAATATTCCCGCAATAAAGATATTAAGAAATGTATTGCAATAAATAATACCCATTTAGAATAAAAAAACACTTGGGGCCACAAGGAGAAGACATTATACTGTATGTGGGCAGACACAAGGAGACATTACACTGGACGTCGGGGAAGGTGAAGGGACTGCTCCCTGCTTACCGTCACCCGTCTCTGCTTCTTATGGATGCAAAGACAGCTGACCACGGGACATAGCCACCCATTCCCGGACTCAGCCGCTAAAATCCTGACAGTCCAGCCTAATCCTGAACGGTTGGGACGGGAGCTATGGTATACTAGTGCATTGTATGTGCTGTATTTATATTTGTTATGTTTGTACCTGCAGAATGTGACACACAGACATCTTTTATTCATTCATTCAACCCTCCCAAGAAATGCCCCCTCCATCAAATATGCATCCCAGATATTCTATGATCCCTTAACTTTAAATGCCCACTCCACATCATATCGCCCTCCTCTCACCCATAATATCTTCATAGTAGTATACAGTGTTAGTATTAAAAACGGTCATCATAACAATTGTGTATGGATTTATGTTGCAGAGCGACGTCAGCGACGTCAACGACGTCAAGGCCAGTTGGCCCCGGCAGGACCTGCAGCTTCATGTAAGTGTAAACATATTTAAATAATTTTTTATCCAGGCTATGTGGGAGTGCAGCAGCAGTGATATAAGAGCACTAGTGTTTAGGAATGGGATCCAGCACCAAACTATTCACATGTATCAACATCAGCAATTACAACTGTTCATTTGAGTTGAATGAAATGCCATTATTTAATGTTTTTTTATAGCTGCTGCACCACCACAGGGGCCCTCTACCCCGCCTGAACCCCAGCCACAGAGGAGCCCACCTGCCACTCCAACAGCCCCCGAGGTAGAAGGTAGGTAGACTGCCGAGACTGACCTCTCTAAACCCCCCACCAAACCACCCTCGCAGCCGGCCAATAAAACACACACCTCCTTAAGTTGGGTAAGGGTCGGTCACAGCTTTATTTTCTTATCTTATCCAAAACTTCAACTTGTTGACCATAAACACCATAACCCGGAGTATTGAAGCGCTATGCCCCACAGCGTTCTGTGGGCAAGTCTGCCTTCTTCTCCGTCTGAAATCGTCAACCGACCTCTGTTGTGACTTGCAATGTAAAACACTGAAACAAACCAGAAATGAATCAGAAAAAGTTAAGAAAAAGATGAAATAATGGGGAAGGGAGGGTGGGAAGCTGTCAGTGAAGATGCTGGAGAAAGAGGCCGTCCCCCTATCAGGGCCATCCTATTAACCCCTTAGCCGCTACCACCACCTCAGCCATCCAGGACGCAGGGGTGTGGGTTAAAAGAAACACCCTCTTGCTGGTAATTAGAAACAGTGTCCACAAGAGAAACACCCCCGCGGGCAGAACCATTTTTTCACCTTACTGCACGCTGAGTTCATTAACCCTTTAATGCACCATCGCTCGTCAGTCATAGACGCCTTCACTTAGTCACCTCGGCGTCCGCTAAAATCAAAAGTGTAATTGGTGGAACTTCTGTCTTCAAAATAGAATCTAAATTTATGCTTTATCTTTTGTAGCTCCAACCGTCAGGGAGGCAGAGTTTTCCCCAGGACCCTGGGAGGACCATGCCGTATGGGTGTCTAGTAAGTACAAAGCCATAATTCACATAAGTGAAATATTCTCAAGCACTAGGATCATGTCACCCAACATGTTATGATAACTAGACTGTGTACACATTATGTTCTCCAAGTGGTTAGTGAAGCAGACATATCACAATAATTTTAAAATCAACGTAGTGAAAGAAGTAGAAACTTGAGTTACACCAAAAATATTTAAGAAAAAGATGACATACATCACATAGTATTATAGTACATTGGCAATCTCTTTTTAACAAAGCGAGAAACAGCCCTGCACCTCATATAGATCCAGAGATCTGCCCCAATTACTCTGCTACATCAAGCTGGTTACTGAAGGGTAGTGTGACTAGTGTCTATTCTGCTGCATGTCAGGACTCGTGTCCATCTCTCCCTATCACAGCTCAGGACAGGAGGCAGTTTAAGATTGAGGAGGCAGAGAAGATTTAAACTGAGCATGTGCGACCTTGTCAGTGAGCTGTTCAAAGACATAAGAAAAAAAAGGCTCAATAAAAATACATTTCACTGAATAACTGAGTTAGTTCGAGTAGATATACAAAATATTTAATGACATGTAACTGCTAAAGTATTCAAATCCAGTTGCTGCTTTGAAAGTGTAGAATATTTTTTGTGCAACAACCCCTTTAACTAGATAATACTAATTGTATTAATGTTTCCACCCCTACAGCTATCCCCACAGACTTCGAATTGGAGGCAGCCCTCAGAAGGATCAATGAGCGGCTCTATGCTGCCTCCCGCATCCAACGAAGCCTGCAATTAGAGGTGTCGGCGATGCAAGCCATGTTGGCGAGGCGTCGTCAACCTCCAGTTTAATATTTATTTTATTTTGTTTTTTATTAATAATTTGTAATTGTTAAAATATTTTTCTTTAAACCTGTGTTTTGTGTTTTTTTAAAACCTTTAACCCCTTACTGACATACTTTGAAGAAAAATTGTTATGAAATATATGATGACTTGTACGTAAAGCTCAAGTCCAGCCAAAAATTTCAAGGAACAGGCACTCCGATACACCTTTTATTACACATAAAGAAGGGCATCAGTCACAGCCGTGAAAAATTAAGATTGATGGCCTGGTGGTGAACAGACCCTTGAAAACATTATGGTAGAAGGCCTGGTGGGGAACAGACCCTTCTAAACATTATGGTAGAAGGCCTGGTGGTGAACAGACCCTAAAACATTATTTTTGAGGGACTTGTGGTGAACAGACCCTTGAAAACATTATGGTATAAGGCCTGGTGGTGAACAGACCCTAAAACATTATTTTTGAGGGACTGGTGGTGAACCAGTAGGGTTGAGAAGAGACAAGTTGAGGAGGAGGAGGAGGAGGCAGCACTTGATTGCACCCAGTATGTTTCCAAATAGACAATTGATGGTGGGGGCATTAGTAAGAGCAGTATTCTTTTGGACCCAGAAGGGCCTAGTACAGAGAAATGAAGTTGGAAGCTAAGAATATGCACGCTTGTAAAAATCAGTTTTTATACATGACAAAAAGTTGATGTTGAGTTCAGCACAGGACAGTCAACGTTAAAAAAAACCCTCTAACATTACAGCTAGTCTAGTAGGATACGGATACGGTGAAATAGACAGACAACCTCACCCACAGAATCCATGAGGTGAAGAAAGGACATTTAAAAAGGCACAAATTCAAGAAGGCTTTATGCCAGTTCCATTATACAAAAATATGTGTCCAATTTTCATGAAATGGACACCTCACTGCCACTTGCTTTACAAATTGACGCAACTACTCTGGTGTAAAACTAGTTGAATCTGGGCCTATGGCTGTTGGCAAGACATATATATATATCTTTGTTACACCAGTTTGATGTCCTAACCGAGTGCAGCGCCCAAACCAATGGATGTATACTTTTTTTTTTTTAGTGCTGTCACCAGCTAGCTTAAAGGATAAGTCCGTGCAATTTATAAGGCCCCATTCACACGACCGTAAGTGAATGGGGCCGTATCTATCCGCAAAATCGGCCCCATTCACTTACAGTCGTGTGAATGGGGCCTAAGTTTCTGGGTAAAATAAGGGCACAGAAAGTAATTAATTGCCTGGACTTATCTTTTAAAATGGGTAGGGGAAAAACCCCTGATGGGGTATGGGAGTGACCTTCCCACCCTCTCTTTGGTCACTCCCAAAAAACCTCACCCTATGGGTACCTTCACATGGGGCTGCGGGTCTGCTGAGTAAAATCCACAGGGCATTTTTATACCGTTCAACAAACGGCGTTCAGTACTATGGTGCTGTCCGGACATACGCAGTTCTACGATGAACTGGGTATTTGCGTCCAGCCCCATAGAATAAAATCAGCCAACGATGCCCTGTGGATTTTATGCAGCAGAGAACCACAAAAAAGCATCCCATTGTAAAGGCACCCGTAAATAAGGCAAGTAAACCTGCCATTCAGCAACTGTTTGTTGCTGTAACTAAGTGTGGAGGTTTTTTATATCACAGTTGAAGGACAGCAGCCTCCGTGATATATACCCCATAGACAGCCTTATTCCACGCGTGACTGCATGAGAGGCGTGAAATCATTCGCACAGAGAAGAACCCCATCGGGATTTGCGGTGCAAGATTTTAGTACTCTCATGATATCAACAAAATACCTCAAGAACAGTTATTACCCGCTCACAAAACGGTGAGTAGTGTTCCTTGGCACGGTTGCCAGGGATAGAACCCCACGGCTATAGTTCACAAACGGTGAAATCCCCACTTTGTGAAGAATAGTCGTGGGGATTATTTTAGGGATGGTACTGTTCTTGGGGTATTGGTTGGACGGTGCACCGGTGTGAGGCATTAAGCTGGTGTGGAGATCTTAAATGGCCAACACACCATGGGCATTAAATTTGGAGATGGGGTTCTGAAAATTCAAATGTATCCGAATTAAGTAGGGCATTTATAGGTGATTTGGTTTAATTTGGGGTCTAAGTGGGGAAGATTACTTAATAAGTTAAATTACGCATTTTTATGTTGGGCACATATTTGGGATATTAAGGACAGTTTCTTGGACACACGGATTGCCGTGCAAGACGGGCGACTGATGACTTAGTCATTCACATCAGGCAGGGGGGTGGTATAATCCGATGTAATCCAGGCACGATTCATCTTGATGAAAGTTAGCATCTCAACGCTTTTCCAAGAAAGCCTTGTTCGTTGCGGTGTTACTATGTTGCCGGCCACGCTGAACACCCTCTCAGATGCAACACTACTGGCTGGGCAGGACAGCAGAGACAAAGAAAACTCTGCCAGTTGAGGCCAGATGTCCAGTTTCTCTGCCCAGTATTGCACGGGGTCGGTGACATTTTGGGGCAGCGTAGAATCCAGGTAGGCAGTGACCTGGTGGGTGAGCTCAAGCTGGTCTGAGCCATGAGTCCGTTGTTGTGTCCCCTCTTCAGCAACTGGCCGCAGGAAATCACTCATCAGGGATTGGAGGCTGTATCGACTTCTCAGGCCTCCACTAGTGGTGGTGTTACTGGAGCGCGCTGGTTCCACCCTAGAGGATGTTGTCGGGGAACATGGCTGGTCTCGATGGTAAGTTGAGACCAACTGGCTGGTGAGTAGGTCCCGGTAATATGCCAGTTTTGCCTCCCTCTCTGATGGCGGAAAAAATTGAGCCATTTTGCGGCAGAAGCGGGGGTCCACCAGGGTGGCCAGCCAGTATTGGTCCCTCTGGCGGATGTCCACAATACGGCTGTCATTGCGCAGACACTCCCGCAGGCACCTTGCCATCTCCACTAAGGACAGTGAGCACCTCTCCTCTCCACTGTCCTCGGTATAGGTCCAGGGTCTGCTGGGGTCTTCCTCCTCTGCCACCTCATCCTCCATCTCCTGCTGCGATTGAGAGGCAGAGAAGCCAGGTGGCGGTGTGTGGAATGGCTGGGCGTAGACATCTTCCTCTTCGTCACCCTCCATTGGCACTTCGTCCATGTCTGGGCTCAAGGCAATGTTCTGCCTTGGAGTGGTGGCCTGGGAATCCTCGCGGATAATGTTGGTCAGCGCACTTTCCAGAACATGGACAAGTGGGATGATGTTGTTGATCCCATAGTCATGCCTGCTAACGAAGAGAGTCGCGTCCTCAAAAGGGATCAACAATTGGCAGACTTCCCGCATCATCTGCCAGTGTGTCACTTGGAAGTCGCAGTGTGGCATGAAGCTGCCTGATTGCCCCATGAGGTAGTCTGTTACGGCTGACCGTTGCTCGTACAGGCGGTCCAGCATATGGAGGGCAGAGTTCCATCTTGTTGGGACGTCGCAGATTAGCCGATGTTGGGGCAGACTGCGCTGTCTCTGGATCTTCAGCAGGGTGTTCCTTGCAGCGTACGAGTGGCTGAAGTGTTTGCACATTCTGCGTGACATCCTCATGAGATCTTGTAGTGCAGGAAAAGATCGGAGAAACCTGTGCACTATGAGGTTGATCACGTGTGCCATACAAGGTGTATGACTCAGCCCTCCCCGCTGCACTGCTGAGACAATGTTCCTCCCATTGTCTGCGACGACACTTCCCACCGTTAGTTGACGTGGGGTCAGCCATTCATGTATCTCCTCCCTTATGGTTCGGAGGAGCTCCTGCCCAGTGTGGCTCCGTTCGCCCAGGCTCACCAGATGTAGGACTGCCTGAGAGTGTCGGGCATGACATCGGTGGTAAGACTGGACAGCTGGCAAAGTGGCGGATGGTTTCAAGGTGGTGGAGGCAGTTGTTGTCCTTTCCGCTGCTGGCACCCTAAAGCACCGTGGAGGTGACAGTGGCAAGAATGGGCCAACTTCCAGATGGTCTTCAGGAAGGATGTTGACCCAATGGGCAGTAATGGACATGTACTGCCCTTGCCCATAATTGGAGGACCACACATCAGCACTCAGGTGCACGATCTTGGATACCGATAGTGCTAATGACTCACCAACCTTCTTCTTCACAAAACTATGCAAGGATGGCACAGCTTTGGAAGAGATGTAGTGGCGGCTGGGGACGCGCCATCTGGGGTGTGCACATGCCATTAAATCCCTGAAAGGCTGGGAGTCCACAAGATTGTAGGGCAGGGACTGAAGCACCAGCATCTTGACCAGGTGTCCTGTCAGTTTCTGGGCCATGGGATGGCTGCTTGAATAAACCTGACGTCTTTCCATGGACTCACCCAGGGATTGCTGCCTCATGAGCGGTGTAGATGGTAGTGACACCGTGCTGCTTCTTGCACTTGAGGCTGACGAGCTCTGAGTTGTACTGACAGGATGCTGCACGATGGGATCTGCAGTGGATGGTGCATCCTGACAGGAGGTGGTATTGGGGTCACGGTTCTTCCAGGCCTGTGGGTGTTGCCTTTCCATGTGCTTCCTCATGGATGTTGTGCCGAGATTATCCCCCCTACCACGACTGACCTTATCATTGCACAGCAGGCAAAAGGCAATGTGCCTATCTGTCCCAAGGCGGAAGAACTGCCAGACGACTGAGGACCGTTGTTTTCCGCCAGCCATGGGGGGTCTTGCTGGCTGTTGACTGCCACTGCTGGCTGAGGGTGCCCTCTCAGGACCCAGGCTTGAAGGTGAAGATCTATCTCTGGTAGCTTGTCTTCTACCGCTCGCTCTTCTGCCTTGTGTCCTTGCAACAGTGTGATGTTGCTGCGTCTGTGGCACCTCCATTTCCTCCCCTGATGATGCTGGGGATACTGCTGCTTCGGGGCGCCACGTCTGATCTGCCGTCTCATTGTCGTCAAATTCAGGACCAGTGCTAATTTCCTCCAGGATATCTGGTGTGGCACTGGATGCACCTCCCTGGCTCTGTTGACTTCCAGGCAACACCTCCTCTGGAGACTCATTACCTTGCACCTGCTGTCTTTGTAGAACTTCCTCCTCCTCCTCCTCATGACTAAAGAGTGGTAGAGAGTCGAAGGGCAGATCAAGGTTTGCCAACGTATCCATGGCAGAAGGTGCCCCACAGGTGATGGCCATTGTAATGACAGGGGACGGGGCAGAGGACTCTTGCTGACCGTCCCATGTAATGGTGGTGTCCGATGATCCAGCCGTTGCTTGACTCCTGGTTTGGGAGCTTTGGGCACTGGAACTTGAGGATTGGGTAAGCCAATCTGTAAGCCCTGGGTGGGTGGTTCTTACATGACCACTGGCGGTCACGGGTAGCTGCACCCTGCTGCCACGCCTGTTACCCCGGCTGCCACCGGGCCTGGTGCTGCTTGAACTGGGACGCTTTGACATATTTATTTGAGTATGGAAAAAATGAAAATGAGAAAACCAAAAAAATATAAACCTTATATAGGTTACTTCAACTATAACGGCTTTTTTAACTTTTTTTTTTATAACTTTTTTGGTAACTTTTTTTAGAACAGTTTTTTTTTATATTTTTTTGTTTTTTTTTATATTTTTTTGGAGTTTTTTTGTAACTTTTTTAGTCGCGGCTACACTAGGTTGAACAGCAGAACAGCAACCTGGAGCGTGTACTGATGGTCACGGGACAGGAGCTGGCTCAGTGCTACCTGTACTGACGTTATAGGTTACTTCACCTATAACGTATTATTAACAGCAAAAATTTTTTTAAATTTTTTTTTTTAGAACTTTTTTTATATATTTTTTTTTTATATTTTTTTGGTGTTTTTTTGTAACTTTTTTTTGTCTCAGGACTCGCAGCTACACTAGGTTGAATGCACCCAGCAGAGCAACAACCTGTACAAATTGTCACGGGACAGGAGCTGGCTCAGTGCTACCTGTACTGACGTTATAGGTTACTTCACCTATAACGTATTATTAACAGCAAAAATTTTTTTAAAATTTTTTTTTTAGAACTTTTTTTATATATTTTTTTTTTATATTTTTTTGGTGTTTTTTTGTAACTTTTTTTTGTCTCAGGACTCGCAGCTACACTAGGTTGAATGCACCCAGCAGAGCAACAACCTGTACAAATTGTCACGGGACAGGAGCTGGCTCAGTGCTACCTGTACTAACTCAACTGTCCTCCTGACAGCTTTCTCTCACTAACCCTTTCTAATCCTCTCTCTTTCTCTCTATCTCTCCCTGTCTCTGTCTAGCAGATTACCTATCTAGCTATCTTTATTTTTTCTTCTAACTAACGTGGAGCTCCTCTCTGTGTGCTGTCTGCCAACAGAATGACGAGCTTCCGTCGTGCAACAGCACTTAAAGGGCAGTGGGAGTGACGTCACAGCTCTTGCATTTCACAGAAAAACAGGATACAAGGGATTTTATGTGTAATAATCCCTTGTATCCTGGTCTATTCTGTGAAAACGGTACAGTTTTGATGTGCCGTTTTTATTTTAACCAGATTCGTCTTAAAAGTTCTTAAACGAATCTGGTTCGTTACGGTTCTGTTCGCTCGTCCGAACGAACGTTCGGACGAACGAAAATAATAACCCATCTCGGCCATTCTCCTCCCAAAAGGGTGGTTTGACACGAGGGTCACACCAGGATACAAGGGATTGTAGGAGTAATAAATAATCCCTTGTATCCTGGTCTATTCTGTGAAAACGGTACAGTTTTGATGTGCCGTTTTTATTTTAACCAGATTCGTCTTAAAAGTTCTTAAACGAATCTGGTTCGTTACGGTTCTGTTCGCTCGTCCGAACGAACGTTCGGATGAACGAAAATAATAACCCATCTCGGCCATTCTCCTCCCAAAAGGGTGGTTTGACACGAGGGTCACACCAGGATACAAGGGATTGTAGGAGTAATAAATAATCCCTTGTATCCTGGTCTATTCTGTGAAAACGGTACAGTTTTGATGTGCCGTTTTTATTTTAACCAGATTCGTCTTAAAAGTTCTTAAACGAATCTGGTTCGTTACGGTTCTGTTCGCTCGTCCGAACGAACGTTCGGACGAACGAAAATAATAACCCATCTCGGCCATTCTCCTCCCAAAAGGGTGGTTTGACACGAGGGTCACACCAGGATACAAGGGATTGTAGGAGTAATAAATAATCCCTTGTATCCTGGTCTATTCTGTTGAAAAAGTAAACTTTATTTATTTACGAACCTGATTCATACGAACTTTACGAAAGTTCGGTTCGGGGACGAACCGAACGTTCGGTAAAGTTCGTAACGAATCTGGTTCGTTACGGTTCGGTTCGCTCATCCCTAAAAAAAACTCCAATATAGTGGGAATTTTGATATGTTATTTTAAGCAGATATAATTATGTCATGAAACTAAATAACATTAAGTTTAATTGTCCTGTATTCTGTATTCCTTTGGATTTTTTTCTTTCCATATATCATCCACAAGATTTATCAAAGTAATTTTGTCATTTTCATGAAAGAATGCACTGAAAGAACATCATTAGTAATCATGTAATACAACTGAATAGGTTCATCTCTGCAAACATCAAACATGTAAAAAAACCAGGACGCTCTAATGCTGCTGTCTCTGTGCACTCTGTCAGGACAAAACAATCCTTGACATCTCTCAGTTAGTGCATGCTTCAGGTCTGTACACTACAATATGTACTGCAGAGTTAAATACATTACACTACAGGCCAAGGGGAAATTGTCACAGATTATTCACAAGCAGCAGGGTATGCATCACATAGACATCTGTCAGTCTACCTTAGTGTTTTCCATGTATTACTGTAGCTATACCATAGATACTGATATTTTTCTTTAATATTACTGAACATAATATTTTCTCATTACTTTAAAGGGGTTGTCTCAATTTAGCAAATTACAGTTATCATGTAGATAAGGTTAAAGGGGTTGTCCCGGTTCAGAGCTGGGTTCCGGGTTTGGACAACCCCTTTAATACAAGGCACTTACTAATGTATTGTGATTGTCCATATTGCCTCTTTTGCTAGCTTGATCCATTTTTCCATTATACACTGCTCGTATCCAGGGTTTTATGGCCACTGCTGTAGCGCAGATACAAGGTGGCCAGGATCAGATCTGCTGTGCATACATGTCTCTGTGTACTCCTGTGGTCCCAGCCACTAGAGGTGCCGGCTTTTTTTCCTATAGTGTGCAAGCAAAGGCACTGCTGCTGGACTGCAGGGTGGTCATAACCGCTGGAAACGAGCCAGCAAAGGTGGCAATATGGCGAATCACAATACATTAGTAAGTGCCTTTTGTTAGGGTATGGCTTCATGGCAACATGTGTTGTATGATAAATTGTGCAACACAAAAATACATGCAACTTACTGTTGGACAAATATTTTAATGCTGGCACAGGTGTCAGGTAGAGTGGGGTGTTGCACGCATCTTACAGTGAATTCAGTGGAGTAAAAGTTGTGTGCAACTTGCGACACAAAATCCATTAGTGTTGGATTTTATGTGACTGTTTTGTTGCAGTCGCAGCATTGACATACATTATATGAAATGTTGCATGACACGTCACCGTGTAGCTGTACCGTTAACCTTGGCTACATAATAAATGCTATTTGCTGAATTGAGACAATCCCAACAACAAGGGCTCATGCACACAACCGCGTGCTGGCTGGGCCCGTGCTGTGTACCGCAATTTGCTTGAATGGGGTCCGCAATCTGCATCTGACGGTCTACAACGTGCCTCCGTTCCGCACCGCATCTCCCAAATTGCAGATCCATTCTCAGCACTAAATGTTAATTAAATGTACAGAATTTATTTACATCATTTTTCATATCTGTTCACACTTTGTTTTATGCTTCTGATGGAGTCATATTTTGAGAACATTTGCAGCGACCCCCTGAGGAGCTGGGGTGTGCACGAGCCCTAAGAAGAACAACAGATATGGTCACTGAAGCATGAGACCAACTTTGGCCATGATCTTGTAATTGTAAATTATAGAAAAATAAAAATATGCCTACAGAGAGTGAGCATACAAGGCACATGCGGTTAATGGTTGTTTATATAGTTATATGCATTTTGTGTGGTTCTATCTATGCTATTCTACATGCTACAAAGACAACTAAGAAAAGGTACTGTAAGTCAAATTAGTCACACTGTGTGATGTAATATCTTAAGCATACCAATTAACACCACAAATTTGTCATGTTTAGTGTAAATACTGGGGATTAAAGGGGTTGTGCAGCCAGTTTATATTGATGACCTATCCTCAGGATAAGTCATCAATATCTGATCGACAGGGGTCCAATACCCACCACCCTGTCGATCCCCTGTAGTGGCGACATAGTGTAATTACCTAGTACTCACTCCATTTAAGTGAATGGAGGGACTACTTATACTGTAATTACACTGCACTTCTGAGACGCCTGGCAGTGTAATGAAGAGGAAGCAGCACTCGCATGGAGTGCTGCCTCCTCTTCAAACAGCTGATCGCCAGGGGTGCCAAGTGTCAGACCCCTGCTGTTCAGATATTGATGACCTATCCTGAGGATAGAACATCAATATAAAATTCCTGCCATTCAGCTATGTTTTACGTGCAGAAAGATAACTCACTGGAGTAGATTTGCAAATCCTATAAATGGATGTCTCAACCTGCACTAGATTTACCACAGAGGCTAAGGCTAGATGATAAATGCGGCTAAACACTTTGGGGGGAATTTATCACAGACTGATACACAACTCCTCTGGCAATCGATGGGCCTAGACTGAACCTATTTAATCTCAGAGCTGCTGTAGATTTCAGCCTGCTTTTATACCAAAAAACAGTCGTAGAAAATAAATTTGCCAGGACCACTGGCCTTGCCCCTCTCCACCCTTGCTTTGCCCATTTTTCAGGAAAGTGGTGAGGACAGCACAGAAACACCACTTGAGTGTAGATTTAGGTGCAATGGCATTTAAAAAGTCTCAAAAACGTTTTTTTTATGCCAGAAAACTGGCATACAGGGAATGACAAGTTCGCATCTCTGTCTAACCCTATAGCAACTGTTGCTTGGCTTACTTTGAGACAGAATTTTTTGCCAGCATTGTGACAGTATTTTGATGCAAAATGTCTTAATAAACTAGACTTTTTTGGACTAGGCACATATAATGTTTCTTGCAATTTACACCAAGATCTACACAAGTTTCCTAAAAATACAGTGTAAAATCACAAACATCACAGTACATTGTGACAAATAACATGCTACACTGACCAATCCATTTTTTTATATCTTTATATTGCTTTCATGTTTTATACATTATTTTATTGATTCTTATGTGGCATGGTTTTAGTGTCCATATATTTTTTCCAACTTCTTTGTTTTGCCCCATGGTCTACTTCTGTCCGACGGATACTGCTTACAGTATCACACTACAAAATACATAACGCATCAATTACAGTTGCATTAGCAGCTATTTATGATGCATTAAAAATACAAAAGCATAATAAAACAGAGACGCAGCCATTGTTCCTTCCTCTCGTCAGCATTTTAATCGCATTAGTAACTAATTAAGAAAAAACTAAGGAAGCCTTAAAACATCTATAATATCCTTGCAACTATAGCATTTAGCTGCTTGAGTGAGGACAGACTATTGCACTTAAGGGATAGGTGATGTTTTTTTTTATAATTTACGATTGGAAACTTCATACATGATTGTGAATGTTTAGCTGTGTATGCCTATTTTGAAAAGATTTTGTTTCAGCAAATAATGCTATAGTTGTGCGTAATGCAATATTATACAAAAGCAGAAACAAAAAGTATGTTCTTTTTTTAACTAGTTTAAGGGTATGTCCGATTTGTTGCAGATGTCTCTGCAACTGTCTTTTTCAGATGAAATACCTTGCAGAAATCCATGCACATGTTGCAGAAAGAACATTCAAATTCATGGAACAGACTTTTCAGTTACAGAAATATTTACAAGTATCTAACAAGTGAAAACATACGACAACGGAAAAACTGGCCATGGAATTAAAAGCTGAGTTCTGATTGGCAGGGGACTATACTGATCTCATAGGGGCCCATAACAAATGTTAGTATAAGACCTTAGAGGACTGGGCAATTTTCGATTTTTGCATGATCCACTCCCTGCCTCCCCAGAGCCATAATTTGTTTTAGTTTTCCATTCATATAGACATATGGGGCTTGTTTTTTGCAGGACAAGTTGCACATTCTAATGGCTCCATATTAATATTGCATACAACATAGTGGGAAGCTGGAAATAATCCAAATTGGGTGGAAACAAAACTCAATTCTACCATAGATTTATGGGTTTTGCTTTTACAGTGTTTGCTATGCAGTAAAACTGACCCATTACTCTCATTCTCTAAGTGAGTACAATTACAACGATACCACATTTATACAGATACCACATTTATACAGTTTTTCTTATATTTTAATATTAAAAAAGCTAAAAAATCAAAACTGGAAAAATTGATGTTTTTCTTCTTTATCACCATATTCTGACTTTATGTATTGATGGAGCTGTGTGAGGGCTCATTTTTTGAGGGATGATCTGTAGTTTTTATTATACCATTTTGAAATGTGTTTGACTTTTTAATCACTTTTTATTCAATTTGTTTTTAGAAGTGAAGTGGTAAATCACCCATTTTTTTTTCTGTTACGCTGTTTAACATATAGGATAAATATTTTTATAATTTAATAGTACAGGCATTTTGGGACATGGTGATGTCAATGATGTTTATTTTTCTTATTGTTTATTTTTATTTTGGAAAAGGGGATGGTTTGAATTTTTCTATTTCTAAAAAACTTTATTTTAAGTTGTTTTTTAAATTTAACTTCTTTTACATCACCGATTTGACTATAACGAGCAATCATTAGATTCTACTGAATAGAAAATTATGTATATTGCAATACAGTGCTGCCACCTACCGGCTTACATTGGAATATACCTGTGATGGGCATTGGAGCCTCCTTCAGGCTCTGGCCTATCATTACCAGGTATCTTCTTTACCCCGGGTATCTTCTTTTTAAAACAGCATAAACCCAGTGGTCATGATTCCCACTTCACTCGTGAGTGGGCACCATATTTAAACTGACGACTTTGCCATACATGTATGACAGATGTTAGCAATTTCTTGAATTTCCATTTCTTGAAATTAATTTAACTAGGGTGCAAATCAAATACATTCCAGTTGCCCTGCAAATTAGTATATAACACTCTGAAGTCTCTCAGGACACATTTTTTCTTTTGCGGGACAAGATGTGATTTTTATTGGCACCATTTAAGGGTACATTTGGCTTTCAAATCGCTTTTTATTTCATTTTTTGGGAGGTGAAGTCACAAAAAAATGCTGTTTGGTGTCATTTTTATATATTTTTTTTTACACTGTTCACTTTATGGGGTAGATCATGTGATATTTTTGTAGAGCCAATTGTTATGGATGCAACCATACCAAATATGTCTATTTTTATTTATTTTTTTACACAAGAAGAGCATTTTTAGAAAAAAAATCATGTTTTTGTGTTGCAATTTTTCTAGAGCCATATATATTTTTTTATTTTTATTTTTATTTTTTTTCTGGCTATGGTCTTGTGTGAGAGCTTGTTTTTTGCGGGATGAGGTGATGTTTTTATTATTGAAATGCACCCCCAGAGAGGCTGTACAGCATCTGTGAAAGACCCGGCAGCTCCTGCACTCACCCAGCCCTGTTTACGTACAAATTCAGTTAAGTAGCGTACTTTTACTGTATGTTCGTTATTTGTGTGGAAATGACAGCGGGTTGATGGGTTAGAGCGGCAAAAAGCCCGGGAAGAACCCGGTCACCTGACCGCTGAGGCTAACAGGAGCTTGTGAAAGAGAGAACTGTGTTCTGTAACTTCTGTTGTTGTTCTGGGAACCATTACAGATATCAGGGCTAGTGCAGGGCTAGTAATATTAATAAGGCAGGGAGAGTGAGGGAGGGAGGAGACAGGCAGAGAGACAAAGACCTAATTGCCTGCCACAGTCAAGTGAAAATGTCTGGAAAGCAGAAGGGTTCCACTTCTAGCCAGACCTCGAGCTCCAAAAAATGAAGGTGGCACAGGCCAGTAGCAGTGGCAAGGACATGTAGGCGCAGCTTCTAGCCGTAGCATTTATAGTAGTTGGCCACTGTTTCACCAGGCTAAACCACCAAGGCGCAAAATTGTTGTAGAGGAGAAGAAAGTGGATGAGGTAGAGGAGTGGATGGCTCACTCATCTCAATCACAGCGGGATGACGTGCCTTCTTCTGCTGACACTGTATCATGTAACCAGGGGTCAGACTCAGAGCGTTCCTCCTGCTCCACCATTCAGCTCCAGCGAAGCCCATCATTCTCTGCCTCCTCTCTGCCTTCAGTGCCCCCTCCTAGTGGTGTGCCTATCAAATTAAAGCCCACCTAACCCCACTGCAAAATCTGGCAGATATTGAGGAAAGCCTCCCTGAGGATTTTTTAGAGAGAAGGTTGGTGGGGAACAGCAGATATCGCAGTCAGACAAAAGTGGTGGGGAGTCTGATGTTGATGACTGTGTGTTAGACCGGAGGACCTGGGAGCCGGATTGGGGTAGTGAGGAGGAGTTGATCTCCGAGAAGTAGGGCGGTGGTAGTGGCATCAAAAGGCTCAGGCCTGCCTTGGGAACTAGTGAGACCCCAAATAGGGTGGGGCCAGCTTCAGGGTCCAAGCGTGCAAGGGCTATGCCAAGCTTGGCCACCTCTGGAGGCCGAATGTCAGGTGTGTGGAAGTATTTCACCACTCTGCCAGGGGACATCAGCAGGGCCACGTGCAATTTCTGCAAGCAGAAAGTGAGCCATGGGAAAGCCTCAAATGAAGGGACCACTGCTCTGTGGAACAATCTGAAGGGGTGTCATGCCGTGCATTTGTCTAACCAAGGTGGATTGCAGCAGCGCCTTGATTTTGAAGAGTTGGCTACTTCTCCTGGGGTCCCTTGCGTCACGCAGCCCGCATTCAGTGGCAAAACTCAGCCCGCATCCAGGGGCGTAACTAGCACATACACGTTCACATTGTCAATGGTGTGCATTTCTCCACTTCCTCCTACTCGTCAGCCGTCCATCATCGAGTGCGTGGCCAGGATACAAGTTTACGCAACCAGCAATCCCACAGTGCGCAAACTTAATTGCCACCCGGCCAAGTTGTTGGCTGTGCAGTCTCTGCCATACAATTTAGTGGATTGTACTGCTTTTAAGGAGCTGATGGCTTGCGCTCAGCCGCGCTGGCAGATCCCTAGCCGCCATTACTTTTCTAATAAAGCCATCCCCGCCCTTTACTCGCACGTGTCAGACAACATAGGACGCTCCCTGCAGCTGTCCCTCTGCAGCACCGTTCACGTCATGGTCGACACCTGGAGCAGTGCGTATGGGGCAATACATGTCCTTTACGACCAACTGGCTGAATGTTTTTAGCGGCAGCGAGGCAGCACCCCAGTAACCGGGCCAGTTGCTTTTGGCACCTCCATTCAGTTTCCAGCCAGGATTGCAGACCATCACACACTTATCCGCTCCCTCCTCCACCACCACGGGCAGTCCGTCTGCAGCAGCATCAGGGCACAGAGTTGACCCCCCTCCTTCCTGTTACATGTGCCAGGTTAAACGCTGCCACGCTGTGTTAGATTTAATCCGTCTTGGCAACACCTGCCACAGAGGCCAGTGCTTGCTGCATCACATTAAGCAGCAAATAGCATGCTGGCTGTCTCTCCGCAGCTGCAAATGGGCAAGGTTGTGAGTGACAACGGGACAAATATAGTGGCAGCACTGAACTTGGGGCAATTTACGCATGCTCCCTGTATGGGACATGTACTAAATCTAGTGGTTCAGAGATTTCTCAAAACATTAACTGGCCTGCGCACAGTGCTGGCAAAGTCATGGAAGCTTTGCACTCATTTGAGTCACTTATGTGTCCCGCAACGCTCTGCTGGACTTGCAGCGACAAAACGGTTTTCCGCCACACCGGTTGATAGGTGACGTACCAACTCGGTGGAATTCCATGCTTCACATGTTGCAGCGACTCCTTGAGCAGCGGAGAGCAGTGGATGACTTAGTCCAGCATCAGTCTGAATCGTCGGCCGTAGGGAGCAGGTGTTGCTTAGATTTCCGTCAGTGGAGGCTGGTCCGAGATGCCTGCAGTGTGCTGAAACCCTTTGAAGAAGCCACTAAATTGGTCAGCCTTCAGGGACACTCAATTGTCTCAGAGGAAGGCTGAGAAGGAATGAACTGGCTCCTCGGGCACGCTGACCAGGATAGCGAGCTGTATGCTCACATGCTTACGCACTGACAGGCGTATCATAAAAATAAGGCAGACTGATGAATACTGGCTTGCGATGCTTCTGGACCCGCGGTATCATTCTAACATGGGGGATTGTTTTCCTCCCCAGGAAAGGGAGGAGAAATTAGCTTCATACCGGGAGAATCTATATTCTAACCTGGCCACAGCTGTGTTGTGTCTGCTGTTTAACGTTTGTGTATCCTAAATATTTCTGACATTCGGTGTAATTTTTCTGCTCATACACTTTATGCTACTGTACTTCTGACAAACTTGCATATATACCATTTATTATGCGCAAGGCGAGCAATAATGGACAGGTAAGTGGACATGCTGCTCATGGTGCACGCAGAGGCCATGGCTCTGGGCGCGGTGAAACTGTGCCTGCTGGCAGAGCACAAGAAACAAAGTCATCCAAAACTCCTAGCTTCATGTCCCAGTTTGCAGGGTGGCGCAAGATACCACTTTTGACGCCAGACCAGTGCGACCCGGTAGTCGGTTGCATTGCAGCAGATAATGCTTCCAGTCGGTTAAGCACCACCCTCTCTTCCACAAAGTCCAGTCTCAGTAGCCAAGAGTCTGGTCAACCACATCCTCAACCTGATTCTCCTTCCTCCCACCATGCAGAGTCTGGGCAAATAAGTGATCCCACACTCGGATATTCCGAGGAGCTTTTTTAATCGCCGTTCCTTGATTTGGGCCTCTCACCAAGCCCACTTGAAGAGGGACAGGAGCAAACTCATGAGCATCCACAGTCTAAAGAAGATGACGGTGGGGAACGGCAATTAGTGTCTGGAGAGGTGCATGATGATGACGATGATGAGACACAGTTGCCAATAAGTCAAGAGCAATTAGTGCCTCAAGAGGTTGATGATGAGATGCAGTTAAGTCAGGTTCTTGTTAGGTCACCATGTCAGGAGGAGGACCAGAGTAAAGAAGTGGAAGAGGAGGTGGTGGATGATAAAATCGCTGAGCCAACCTGGGAAGGTGGCAAGCCGAGCGAGGACAGTAGTACAGAGGGGAAGAGATCCACACCACCACAATAGACTGGAAGAGGCAGTGGGGTGGCAAAAGGGAGAAGGCAGGCCATGCCAACTACGCCTGCAACTGTTCCACGGAGCAGCCCTTTGCAGCAATCTCCCTTGCCAAGGGGTAGGTGTTCCACAGTCTGGCGCTTTTTGAGGAAAGTGCTGACGATAAATGAATTGTAATTTGCAACCTGTGCCATACCAAAATGAGCAGGGGCGTAAACACCAGCAACCTGACCACCACCAGCATGATCCGCCACATGGCAGCAAAGCACCCTAATAGGTGGGTCGAACGCCTTTGTCCACGATTGGTGTCTGCGGGTCACACCACTGCCTCCTCTTCCCCTGTGTTATGTGCTGTCCAAGACGCAAGCCCAGATGCCTCCCGCCATGCACCTGGGCCTTCGCAAGCACCATCAGCAAGCATGTCCACTTCAGTGTCCCAGCGCAGTATTCAAATGTCCTTACCTTAGTCATTTTAACGCAAGCGCAAATACCCAGCCACACACCCACAGGCCATAGCACTAAACGCGCAACTTTCAAAATTGCTGGCCCTGGAAATGTTGCCATTTAGGATGGTGGACACCGAGGCTTTTCGCAGCCTGATGGCGGCGGCTGTCCCTCGTTACGCAGTCCCCAGCCGCCACTATTTTTCCCAGTGTGTCGTCCCCGCCTTACACCAGCATGTGTCCTGAAACATAACCCGTGCCCTGACCAACGCAGTTACGGGGAAGGTCCACTTAACGACTGACACATGGACAAGTGCTTCTGGCCAGGGACGCTACATTTCCCTGAAGGCACACTGGGTGAACGTTGTGGAGGCTGGGAGCGAGTCGTACCCTGGGATGGCACAGGTGCTACCGACGCCAAGGATTGCGGGCCCTACTTCCATCCGGATTTCTGCAACCACCTACAGTAGCGGCTGCAACCCCTCCTTCTCTTCCTCCACCTCCTCCTCCACAGAATTCGCATCTTACAGCACCAGTCAGACTTCAGTCAGTAGCTGGAAGCAGTGTAGCACAGCAGTCGGGAATCGGCAACAGGCCGTGCTGAAGCTTATTTGCTTAGGTGACAAACAGCACACCGCCACAGAGCTTTGGCAGGGCATAAGGGACCAGGCTGAGCTGTCAACCTATAGCCAGGCATGGTTGTGTCTGATAACGGCCACAACTTGGTGGCGGCTGTGGAGCTGTGCAACCTCACACACACTTAGTTCAGCGGTTTCTGAAACTCTACTCCTACCTATTTCCCTGAGCTACTGGTGAAGGTGCGCTGCCTGTGTGCCCATTTCCGAAAGTCACCTACAGCTTCAGCCGGTCAGGCAACGCTGCAGTAGTGCTTGCGCTTGCCAGCTCACCGACTGCTATGCGACCTGAGCACACGCTGGAACTCCACCTTCCACATGTTGGGCAGGCTTTGTGAGCAGCAGAGGACAGTAGTGGAATGCCAACTGCAACACGGTCGGCGCCTTTCCAGTCAGCTTCCGCTCTTCACAAGCGACGAGTGGGCAATGATGTCTGACCTCTGTGAGGTTTTACACAACTTTGATGAATCTACACAGATGGTGAGCGACGATAATGCAATTATCAGCGTAACCATCCCACTTCTGTGTCTACTAAAAAGCTTACCGCTCACAATAAAGGTGGACGCTTTGCATGTGGAAGAGGTGAAAATGGGGGAAGACCTTACACAGAGTGATTGCCAGACCACCTTTGGTTCGTCTTCTCAGTGCGAATTGGAGGAGGAGGAGTACAAGGAGGAGGAGCAGGAGACGGTTGCCACCGCTACAGAGAGTAGTACCCATAGCAGGTTTACACCATCTCGTCTGCATGGATGGGGCGAAGAGGAGGAAGAGAATGAGGTGATTGAGAGTCATCCTCCTGGTGAGGAGAGCGATGTCTTGTCTGTTGGGACTCTGGCACACATGTCTCACCTCATGCTATGCTGCCTTTCCTGTGACCCTCACGTTATACGCATTTTAGCCAACACCGACTACTGATTGTTCACCCTTCTCGACCCCCGCTACAAAGAGAACTTCTCATCTCTTTTTCCTCTGGTGGAGAGGACTAGCAAAATGGTGCAATACCAGTAGGCCCTTGTTGAAAAATTGCTCCAAAAATTTCCAGCTGACAACGCTGGCAGCAGAGTACTTAGTTCCTTGGCCACCCGAAGAGGGGAGACGAGGGGAACACACAGCAGTTCCAACAAAGGCAGGGCGACACTCTCCAAGGCCTGGGACAGTTTCATGACACCCCGCCAGCACCCTCACCCAGATGAGCGGCCTAGTGTCACAAGGAGGGAAAAGTTTTGGAAGATGGTGAAGGAGTACCTAGCTGAACATGTCAACGTCCTCAGCGATCCCTCTGTGCCTTATAATTATTGGTTGTCTAAGCTGGACACGTGGCACAAACTGGCTCTCTACGTCTTGGAGGTGCTGCCCTGCCGCCAGCGTTTTGTCTGAGCGGGTATTTAGTGCCGCTGGGGGCATAATAACTGATAAACGCATCCGCCTGTCAACTGAAAATGCTGACAGGTTGACGCTTATCAAAATGAACAAGGCCTGGATTGCCCCTGACTTCTCTACTTCACCAGGAACTTTAAATGTTGCTTTTAGGGTGTATTGAATACACTGTATTCCCATGTACCCCTTCCTCTTCTCGGCCTCTTCCTCCTCATCCTCCATCATATGAAACTGCCTATTAGGCTGCCCTCGACGTTCACCAGCAGGCCCTCACCACTAATTATTAAGACGGTCACCAGCAGGCTCTCACCACTAATTTTTAAGACAGTCATCTCAGCAGCAGGACCTCACCCATAATTTTTTAGATGGTCAGCTCAGCGGCACCTCACCCATAATTTTTTAGGTGGTCAGATAAGCAGCAGCATGTCTCCCATAATGTTTTAGACGGTCAGCTCAGCAGCAGGATCTCACCCATAATTTTTATAGATGGTCAGCTCAGCAGCAGAACCTAACCCATAATTTTTTAGATGGTCAGCTAAGCAGAAGCACGTCACCCATAAAGTTTTAGATGGTCAGCTCAGCAGCAGGACCTCACTCATAATTTTTTAGACGGTCAGCTAAGCAGCAGCACATCACCCATAATGTTTTAGACGGTCAGCTAAGCAGCAGCACCTAATGTTTTGAGTGTCAGCAGCAGGCAATCAATCCTAATTTTTCAAGGGTGTGTCTGATGCTCTCCTTTATGTGTAAAAAAGAGTATATTGGAGTGACTGTTCCTTGTAATTTTTGGCAGGCCTTTCACTTTGTGCATAGGCTTTATGAGTGTAGGAGTCCCACGACATGAACAATTGTATCACAATGTGAATGAGGCCCTCCTTTATGTGATATACCGGTTGTATCGGAGTGCCTCTTCCTTGTAATTTTTGGCGCAAGTAAATGTATGTTTCCTAACAATATTTCCTCTAAAATCAATGTTATCTTCGGTTTTGGGGGTAATCTTGTACACAGTCTGGTTATCAATAGCATGTTGGGTGGCATGATCCTAGTGCTTGAAAATATTAAACTTCTGTTAATTAGGGGTTTGTACTTACTGGACATCCATAATGGGTGGTCTTCTCATGGGCCTGGGGAAAACTTCTCCCTGACGGTTGGAGCTACAATAGATAAAACATAAATTTAGCTTACACCTTTTATTTTACCTACCTTCTACCTCTGGGAGTTAGGGTGGTGGTGTTGGAGGGGCAGGTGGGCTCCTCTGTGGCAGTTGTGGTGGAGGAGGGTGAGAGGTGCTCCTCTGTGGTGCAGCAGCTGTCAAAAATCATTAAATAATGGCATTACATTCAACTCTAATAAACAGTTGTAGCACTTACTTTGGGACTGGATCCCATTCCTAACCACTAGTGCTCTACTGTATCACTGCAACTGCACTCCCACATAGCCTGGATTAAAAATAAATTAAATATGTTTACACTTACTAGACGCTAAAGGTACTGTAGGGGGCCGTCCGGGCAGGACACTGACGGTGACGTTGATGACGTTGTTGACGTTGCTTTGCAACATAAATCCGTACACAATTGTGATGATGACCGCTTTTTAATACTAACACTATATACTACTACGAAGATATTATGGGTGAGAGGAGGGCCATATTATGTAGAGTGGGCATTTCAAGTGAAGGGAACATAGAATATCTGATGAATATTTGATGGAGGGAGCATTTGTTGGGAGGGGTGGGGGGTTGAATGAATGAATAAAATATGTCTGTGTGTCACATTCTGCAGGTACAAACATAAAAAAATATAAATACAGCACATACAATGCACTAGTATACCACAGCTCCTATCCCAACCATTCCAGATTTGGCGGGACAGTCAGGATTTTAGCGGCTGTGTCCGGGAACGGGTGGCTATGTCCTGTGGTCAGGAAGCAGAGAAGGGTGACAGTAAACAGGGAGCAGTCCTCTCCCTGCTCTTCACCTTCCCCGACATCCAGTATAATGTCTACTTGTGTCTGCCCCCATACAGTATATAATGTCTCCATGTGGACCCCATACAGTTTGTTATCGCAATAAATTTCTTAACATTGTTATCATGGGAATATTTTTTATATTGCCCGTCGCACGTCTTTGAGTCTATCTGTAGGAGGAGGAATCGTTAACTATGAAGGCGCATATATCTAAAGGTACTTTCTTTCACACTAGCACATTTGCCTGACAACAACGGGAGAACGGCCAGCCCCATTAACAATAATGGGGGACTGCACTGATCCGGACGCTATCCCGCAAGAACGCCGAGAATTGGCAGGACAAATACTGCGGATCACCCCCACATACGTGAAAGTAGCCTAAGGCAAATTACTGTGAAGGGGCACGTATCTGAGAATGCCTTGACTTGTTTCGGTGGAGTTAGAGGCGTGGCCTAGCATGAAAGAAAATTGCTGTGGCGCACCATGCACACCGCCCACGTAAAAGTGCCACTGCCAACTAATGAAAACCACATAGAAGAACTATGTGGCTCATTGGCCTGGTATATATAATACAATACAGTACACTAACTCTTTAACATGTTTTTACTTTTCAAATATTTTGTTACCAACCCTGTCATATCTCTGAGCGGATCTCAGTAAGCAGCTCTGGGCACTTGAATTTTAAATCGAGACCATTTCCACTGGATCTGGCCTGGGTCCGCACATTGTCAAAGCGATGGCGCAAGCCTCGGATCACCTGCTGCACTATCTCCTTTTTGTGCTGGTTTGGGTGTCGGTGGGTCATCATAATCCTGGCGGTCCATCACCTTGACCATACATTTAATCTCTCCAGAGCTAAATGCTGATGACTGCCTGGATGCCATATTGAAAACTTTGCTCTGCCCCTGAGGACTGTACGCCGTGGTCTAACGTTGTGCGTAAGACGCAATTGCGAGACAATAGTACGCTAAGGATTCTTATGCACTTTGTACGCTCATGCGTACGTATTAAGTTAAGTAGCATACATTTAACAATGCTAAACTGTATGTTCATTATTTGTGCAGGAATGTTCGCAGAACACGACCAGAATAACGAATATTTTTTAACGCAACTTTGACCGAATAAATTCGTATTAAGAAAAAATATTTTTATAAATTTGATAAATATTTGCCAATGTGAATCTTTGAACATTCGCTCATCTCAACTACACTCACCTCTTCTTTCTGCACCATTCTCTATGCCTCAGCTCCAGTCTTCTTCCTGCTCTTTGTATAAAAGGCAGCAATGGTGATGTGTAGGTATGTGGCATGTGTCTGCTGCAGCCAATCGCTGTCTTGGCCTTGCACTGTATACAGTGATTGGCTACAGTTGTCAAGTGTTGTATACCTGTTTCATAGAGAATGGCACTGGAGAAAGAGTCATCTATCAAAATATGTATGTAGGGTAAATAGTGTAATCAAAGTATTGGTACAAAAAGATAGACATAAAGATAAATGTGCATTGATAAAAATATATATGCGGTCAGGCCTAATACTGTGGGATATCAGCGTATTGCCACTATTGTTATTTTTGAACTGCTGATGTTATGGACTCATGTGCACATCCGATTGTGGTCCTTTTAATATGATTAGAATAAATTTGGTGGCATTGTGGGGATTTAAGAATAATTTGTGTAGCCCCTTTTAACCCTTCAAGACACAGCCAGTTTTCACCTTAAGGACCAAGCTACATTTTTCAAATCTGACATGTTTCACTTCATGTGGTAATAACTCTGGAACACTTTTACTTATCTAAGCGATTCTGAGATTGTTTTCTAATGACATATTGTACTTCATGTTAGTGGTAAATTTGAGTCGATATGTTTCACCTTTATTCATAAAAAATTTACTTAAAATTCAAAATTTTTTTAATTTGAATGTCCCTGCTTTTTAAAGCAGATTGTGATAACTCATAAAATAGTTGTTACTGTACATTTCCCAGATGTCTACTTCATGTTGGCATCATTTTGTAAACATCATTTTATTTTTCAGGAAGTTAGAAGGCTTAGAATTTTAGAAGCAATTCTTAAAATTTTTACAAAAATTTCCAAAACCCACTTTTCAAGGGCCAGTTCAGTTCTGAAGTCACTTTGTGGAGCTTACATAATAGAAACCACCCATACATGACCCAATTTTAGAAACTACACCCATCAAGTTAATCAAAACTGAGTTTACAAACTTTGTTAACCCTTTAGGTGTTCCAGAAGAATGAAAGGGAAATGGAGGTGAAATTTCACTTTTTTTGCAGATTTTCCATTTTAATCTATTGTCCCTGTAACACCACAAGGGTTAACAGCCAAAGAAAACCCAATATTTATCCCCCCGATTCTGCAGTTTACAGAAACACCCCACATGTGGTGGTAAACTGCTGTACGGGAACATAGCATGGCACAGAAGGAAAAGAGTGCCATATGGTTTTTGGAGGGCAGATGTCGCTAGGATAATTTTAAGTTGCCATGTCACATTTGAAGACCCCCTAGAGTAGAAAATCCAAAAAAAGTGACCCCATTTTGTAAACTACAAGATGAGGTGACAGTTTTATTGGTGCTATTTTGTGGAACATATGATTTTTGATTGCTTAGTATTACACTTTTTGTGAGGCAAGGTAACAAAAAATGGCACAGTTTTTATTTTTTGTTTTTTACAGAGTTCTCCTGACAGGATAGATCATGTGTTTATTGAGCAGGTTGGTACAGAAGCGACAATACCGATTATGTGTATTTTTTGTTGTTGTTTCAGTTCTACATAATAAAGAATTTTTTAAAACAAAAATTATGTTTTTGTGTCTTAACTTTCTGAAAGCTACATTTCTTTTACTTTTCTGCCGATCGTCTTGTGTAGGGGCTCATTTTTTGCGGAAAGAGTTGACGTTTTTATAGGTAGCATTTTTGGTACATATGATTTTTTGATCACTCAAAATTACACTTTATGTGGCAAAGTGACAAAAAATGGTTGTTTTGTCAGAGTTTTTATTTATTTATTTTTTAAATGAAATTCACCTTAGGGGTTAGATCATGTGATATTTTTATAGAGCAGGTTTTTACGGACACGGCAATACCTAATATGCCTACAAAAATCATGTTTAGCATCTCCATTTTCCGAAAGCTATATTTTTTTCAATTTTTTGGGGCGATTATCTTATGCAGGGGCTTATTTTTTTTGCAGGAAGAGATGACGGTTTGATTTGTACTATTTTGGGTTGCATATGACTTTTTGATTGCTTGTTATAACAGTTTTAGTGATGAAAGGTGACGAAAAATAGCATTTTTTGCACAGTTATTATTTTTATTTTTTATGGTGTTCACTAGAGATGAGCGAGTAGTGTTCGATCGAGCCGGTATTCGATCGAATACTACGCTATTCGGCATACTCGATTTCAATCGAGTATAACGGCGATGGCGCACTTAGAATTCGTTTCCCCTCCCAACTTCCCTGGCGCTCTTTTTCCACCAATCAACATGCAGGGGGGGTATGACAGGCACGCTGAGCACGCTGGCAGCGCGAAAACAGCGTCTACATGGATTGGCTGGAAAAACCATGTGACCTCGAATATTAAAAACTCAGCTCTTCCTGCTCGTACGCATATGCTGCGTGAACTTAGTCAGGGACAGAGGCTGGAGAAGGGACAGACAGGTTTTAGCAGTTGGACAGGCAGGAGCGTGATTAAAAGCCCTTATCAGGGCTACTATAGTGCACTACAGTGATAGCTTTACTACAAGATACACTTTACAGAGAACGGCTGCCGTATTCAGGGATAGCTGCTGGAGTAGGGACAGAGAGAGCCATTAGTGGTGTATTAGGTGCTCTGCTACATACCAAACTATATTTGGCACTACTGTTCAGCGTTCTTTTTGGCTGAAAAACCCTGTTATATAACTAGTGTGTATATGCACCATCTGATCTGGCAGTATACGGCTGTGAATTTTATTTTATTTTTTTAAATACAGTTTATTTGGCTCTAGTGTTCTGGGTTCTGTGTGCCTGCAATACCCTTTTTGTATACCAGGTGTAAATACCCACCGTCTGTTCAGTTAGTACACGGCTGTGTACCTTGAAATATACAATATCTAGGCCATTTAATAGGCCACTGTACTGTGCGTTCTCTTGCTAAATTATCTCACATACCTGGTGTAAATACCCACCGTCTGTTCTGTTACTACACGGCTGTGTACTTTGAAATATACAATATCTAGGCATTTTAATAGGCCACTGTACTGTGCGTTCTCTTGCTAAATTATCTCACATACCTGGTGTAAATACCCACCGTCTGTTCTGTTACTACACGGCTGTGTACTTTGAAATATACAATATCTAGGCATTTTAATAGGCCACTGTACTGTGCGTTCTCTTGCTAAATTATCTCACATACCTGGTGTAAATACCCACCGTCTGTTCTGTTACTACACGGCTGTGTACTTTGAAATATACAATATCTAGGCATTTTAATAGGCCACTGTACTGTGCGTTCTCTTGCTAAATTATCTCACATACCTGGTGTAAATACCCACCGTCTGTTCTGTTACTACACGGCTGTGTACTTTGAAATATACAATATCTAGGCATTTTAATAGGCCACTGTACTGTGCGTTCTCTTGTTAAATTATCTCACATACCTGGTGTAAATACCCACCGTCTGTTCTGTTACTACACGGCTGTGTACTTCGAAATATACAATATCTAGGCATTTTAATAGGCCACTGTACTGTGCGTTCTCTTGCTAAATTATCTCACATACCTGGTGTAAATACCCACCGTCTGTTCTGTTACTACACGGCTGTGTACTTTGAAATATACAATATCTAGGCATTTTAATAGGCCACTGTACTGTGCGTTCTCTTGCTAAATTATCTCACATACCTGGTGTAAATACCCACCGTCTGTTCTGTTACTACACGGCTGTGTACTTTGAAATATACAATATCTAGGCATTTTAATAGGCCACTGTACTGTGCGTTCTCTTGCTAAATTATCTCACATACCTGGTGTAAATACCCACCGTCTGTTCTGTTACTACACGGCTGTGTACTTTGAAATATACAATATCTAGGCATTTTAATAGGCCACTGTACTGTGCGTTCTCTTGCTAAATTATCTCACATACCTGGTGTAAATACCCACCGTCTGTTCTGTTACTACACGGCTGTGTACTTTGAAATATACAATATCTAGGCATTTTAATAGGCCACTGTACTGTGCGTTCTCTTGCTAAATTATCTCACATACCTGGTGTAAATACCCACCGTCTGTTCTGTTACTACACGGCTGTGTACTTTGAAATATACAATATCTAGGCATTTTAATAGGCCACTGTACTGTGCGTTCTCTTGCTAAATTATCTCACATACCTGGTGTAAATACCCACCGTCTGTTCTGTTACTACACGGCTGTGTACTTTGAAATATACAATATCTAGGCATTTTAATAGGCCACTGTACTGTGCGTTCTCTTGCTAAATTATCTCACATACCTGGTGTAAATACCCACCGTCTGTTCTGTTACTACACGGCTGTGTACTTTGAAATATACAATATCTAGGCATTTTAATAGGCCACTGTACTGTGCGTTCTCTTGTTAAATTATTTCACATACCTGGTGTAAATACCCACCGTCTGTTCAGTTACTACACGGCTGTGTACTTTGAAATATACAATATCTAGGCATTTTAATAGGCCACTGTACTGTGCGTTCTCTTGCTAAATTATCTCAAATACCTGGTGTAAATACCCACCGTCTGTTCAGTTACTACACGGCTGTGTACTTTGAAATATACAATATCTAGGCATTTTAATAGGCCACTGTACTGTGCGTTCTCTTGCTAAATTATCTCACATACCTGGTGTAAATACCCACCGTCTGTTCAGTTACTACACGGCTGTGTACTTTGAAATATACAATATCTAGGCATTTTAATAGGCCACTGTACTGTGCGTTCTCTTGCTAAATTATCTCACATACCTGGTGTAAATACCCACCGTCTGTTCAGTTACTACACGGCTGTGTACTTTGAAATATACAATATCTAGGCATTTTAATAGGCCACTGTACTGTGCGTTCTCTTGCTAAATTATCTCACATACCTGGTGTAAATACCCACCGTCTGTTCTGTTACTACACGGCTGTGTACCTTGAAATATACAATATCTAGGCCTTTTAATAGGCCACTGTACTGTGCGTTCTCTTGCTAAATTATTTCACATACCTAATTATATACCCAAATATTGTATTTGCAACAAAAAAAAATAAAATGCGGAGGGGGGCTAGCGGAATCGGACGTGGACGAGGACGGGGGCGCGGAAATGCTGTTGGTGGCCTTGTTGAAGCCAGTGGGGATACAATGCGTGCTGGTGAGGGTCAGCCAGGATCACACTCATCCAGAATCCCTGCCTTTATGGGACAGTTAAGCAGGGGGCGAGTTACACCGCTGTTGAGGCCTGAGCAGGTTGAACAGGTGGTGCAATGGATAGCCGATAGCGCTTCCACACAGTTGTCCACCAGCCAGTCATCCACACAGTCTCACTCTGACCCTCCTTCCTCCACACCTGGCCAACAGAGTCATCCCACCCTTGACCCCTCCCAGGAGCTCTTTTCGGGTCCTTTTTCAGATGTGCCGGAAGAATCCCAGGAGCTAGCAGAGGAATTTGTTTGTAGTGATGCCCAAACACTTGAGTTTTCGCCATCTCCTGCTGATGTGGACCCTGAACCAGCATCTGTTATCATGAGCGATGATGATGATGAGACGCAGTTGCCATCAAGGGAGGCTGTTGGAATGTCCAGTGGGCAGGAGGAGGAGCAGAGTGAGGAAGAGGAGGTGGTGGATGACGAAATGTCCGACCCCACTTGGCCAGGGGTGATGTCCAGCGGGGAAAGCAGTGGAGAGGTGGTGGTCTGAGCAGCACCGAAAAAGGCAGCAAGAGGCAGAGGGATGTCCAGAGGCAGAGGGATGTCCAGAGGCAGAGGGATGTCCAGAGGCAGAGGGATGTCCACAGGCAGAGGGATGTCCACAGGCAGAGGGATGTCCAGAGGCAGAGGACAGTCCAGACAGAGTAGTGAGGCCACAGCCAGCACGGCCGAAGCTGTTCCCGGCAGCGGGCAGTCGCGTGAAGCTCCCCCATCGAGGCCTCGTACTTCTGTGGTGTGGAGATTTTTTAATGTTTGTGCGGATGACAAACTGAGCGCGGTTTGCACACTCTGCCACTCAAAACTGAGTAGGGGCTCTGAGAAGAGCAATCTGACCACCTCAGGCATGCGGCGTCACTTGGAAGTCAAGCACTGGGCTGAGTGGGAGAGAGCAAACGCAATACAACCTGCGCCCGGTCCTGCTGCCACTGCCTCTTCCCCTTTGTTGTGTGCTGCCACTGCGGTCCAGACCTCCAGCCAGGACACCTCCACATCTGCCTCTGCCTCGGCTACTTTGGGGCCTTCTCCTTCAGCCTCCCCTTCCCCCGCCTCTTCGCCTGCACCTTCACACTCCTCGTCCCAACAACTGTCCATCTCGCAGGCGTTCGACCGCAGGCGGAAGTACGCCTCGAGTCACCCCCAAGCCCAAGCCTTAAACTGCCACATCTCCAAACTGCTGGCCCTGGAGATGTTGCCGTTTAGGCTTGTGGAGACGCAGGCCTTCCGCGACCTGATGGCGGCTGCCGCACCTCGCTATTCCGTCCCTAGCCGCCACTACTTTTCCCGGAGTGCCGTCCCCGCCCTGCACCAGCACGTGTCGCGTAACATCAGGCGGGCCCTGAGGTACGCAGTCAGCGCAAAGGTCCACTTGACCACCGACTCGTGGACAAGCGCTTGCGGCCAGGGACGCTACATCTCTTTGACGGCACACTGGGTGAATGTAGTGGAAGCGGGGACGGGGTCGCAAACAGAGACGGCCTACCTACCACCCCCGCCCAAGATTGCCAGCATGGGTTCTGATAAACCCCCCTCCTCCTCCTCCTCCTCCTCCTCCTGTGCCTTAACATCTCCCTCAGCCGCTAGCTGGAAGCGTTGCAGCACTGGCGCGGGGAGACGTCAGCAGGCGGTGCTAAAGCTCATCAGCTTGGGCGACAGGAAGCACAGCGCCCCAGAGGTGAGGGACGCCATATTGCAGCAGACGGAGATGTGGCTGTCGCCGCTGCAGCTAGGACCAGGCATGGTCGTGTGCGATAACGGCCGTAACCTGGTGGCGGCTCTGGAGCTTGCCGAACTCAATCACGTACCATGCCTGGCCCACGTTTTTAATCTGGTAGTCCAAAAATTTCTGAAGACTTACCCCAACCTGGCAGAGCTACTGGTGAAAGTGCGGCGCTTGTGCGCTCACTTTCGTAAGTCAACTGTAGCTGCTGCTAGCTTAAAAAAA